>PVKN010003182.1:0-26594 GCA_004027915.1 Capromys pilorides | reverse complement strand
ATACCCTTCCCCGGCCTTCATTTGTTTTTCCCTTATGGTTCTCAACATGACACAATTAGGGATCATTTCTTCCTCCTCTGTACAGAGGCCCAGGGAGGAAAGTAACTAACTTCAGCATGCTCTGCTGGTCACCTTTGAGGGGCTTTACATGCAGTCTTCTCCTGGGTTCAGGGGCCAGGTTGATGGCCTGGAGGCAGAGAGAGAGAAGCATTAGGTAGCAGAAGTGGATTCCACCAATTAGGGTCAGAGGGGCAGTGGGCAGACAGAGTAGCTGGTGTAGGGAGAGCTCTTCCCAGAGGCCTGAGCGTCTAGCGTGTTTCGGGTGGTTTGAGGCCAGAGCCGTGGAGGCTGAAGGGGCAGAAGGGTCTTGCTGTACCTTCCTGACCTGTGAGAGCACAGAGAGTAAGTATCGAGTCTCCTCCTTCCCTGTGGGAACACGAGTGGATGTCATGCTTCAGAGACAGCCCTGATGCCAGGCTGCTCTTCTCTGGTGGATCGAGCCATAGGCTGGAGCTGCTGCTTCCGTTTGAAGGCAGAGAGCAGGCAATAGTGTCTCTCAAATCATGTTTCTGAGTCTAATAGATAGACATGTTTCAGAAAACCGTGATGGAAAAGAACTCTGCCTTCCTACGTTCCTAGTTCCAAGTCCGGCTTCTCCGGGTACATTGGTCTGGGAGCACTGTGCTTGGATACAGTGCACAACAGCCTCTAGCAGGAAACCACTGTCAGCATGGTCATGGCTTGCGTGGGCTGAGGTGGGTAATGCCAGCCTGTAGCACTGCTTGGCTGGCGCAGGTGTACTCCAGGCAAACCCTGCCCTGCCCCCGCACCCCAGTGCTTTTGAAGAGTGACAGTGAGATGTTAGAGGCTGATTTTTGCTGCCAATTGAGTGTTTTCTAGTCCACTGCATTCACTGAGGGGAGGATAATGTGGGAGGCCCAGGAGAAAGCTTAGAGAGGGGACCAAGGCTTTGGGGGAGGTGGCAGCAGAACGTGCTCCTGTGTCCTCTTCCCTGCCCGTGGCACGATCAATGCAACAATGGCCTTTTGGGGCCAACCTCCTGGGTCTCCATCCTGACGCCACCACGGCCAGACTGAGAAACAGGGCAAGTTGTACAGATGTTCTGCTCCCCATCTGTACCAGCAGGGACCTGGAGCTTCTTGGGGACTCTGGAGTAGAGTGCTGGGAACACAGCTGGTTGTCACAAAGAGGCATGACTCCCTGAGAAAGGACCCACATGCGGCTCCCTGGAAATACTTAAATTAGAGCCATTAAGTGCTTTTAACATCAATGATAGATGGAATTGGAGGACACTGTGACCAGGGACTCTCCCGCAGCCCTGCACTGGATCAGAGGCCGAACCAAGCCTGCAGCTATTTCTTCTTCTGAGGTAGTCTGCCCACTCTTCTCCTGCAGTGCTGGTTACAGGTAGAAAAGCTCACTTGCTATCTGCAAACACATGATGGACTTATGAATATTGAGGAAACAGTGATGGGGTGTGACTGAAAAAGGAGGAGGTTGTTTTCCTGCCCTGTGCCTTTGGGTCACGGAAGGGGCATACGGGTGATAGAGACTCTAGGTGGGATGAGAGCTGGACAAAGTGGTCAGCACAGCTCCTGTTATGTGTATGGTTCAGAGTGGGACTACCTGTGCCTCCATTTTCATCTCTGTAAATTGGGTGTGACTGTCCTTACCTGTCTCCAGGGCTGCTTTGAGGGACAGGAGCCCTTCTCGGAAAGCTGTGTGCAGGCAGCACAGCCCGTGCAAACGCAGAGGAGCACAGTGGGTTGCGTGGCAGTGCTGCTTCTGGGCTGCCTAGGGTGTTTACTCATCCTCTCTCTTATTTAATGTACAGCAGTGGTGCAAGATACTGTGACCCTCAGGCGTATTCAACTGGGTTGTCCAAAGTTGTCACTGAGAGTGTGGGGGAGGTGACGTGGGCCCTGCCTGCACTGCTGATGCAGCAGACCCTGTGCCTTCAACCTCCTCTGCTTTTCAGGGTGCCTCTGGTCCTGACTCCCAGTTTTTCACCTGCTCATGCACCTCTGAAGTTTGTGCATCATCTCTAGTCCTCTCTAGTTTTTCATTTGTCACATTGGGAGCATGGCATCCATGAGTCCTGACTCCCTCTTCTGGGCTCAGCAAGCCGCAGTGCCTTCCTTAGCCTGCCCTGCCATTCAGCTGCCCTTCCCTGTCCTGCCTCATCCCTACTGGGTGCAGGGATGGGAGCTTCACTGGGGAAGAGTAGCCTCCTGTGGGGATAGGAACTTTCAGGAGGAGATGTTTTCACTAAAAAGGTGGCTCAAACTATGGACCTTGGGAATAGGGCATGGATGAAAGCGAGAAGGCCTGTTGGGAGCCCATGGCTGTCTGCATGGCATCCTAGCAGCATGGAAAACACCTAGCAGGCCTGGGGACACTTGAGTAGGTGGGTGGGTGACCCTGCTGGACAACATTGCTGTTTTCATTGCTCATCTCACTGTGCCTAGTACTGACCTCAGAGTGCTCACAGGTCCGAGGAGACCAGGTCAGGGGCAGTGGGTGACCTAGATTTCAATGTCAAAGTGCTGGAATGGGAACTTGTTGTAGAGGTACCTGCTGAGCGCTGGCCTTATGTGATCAGGGAAGGTTTCCTAGCAGGAGAGGCCCCTGAGCTGAACATGAAAGGCCAAGTAGCAGACAGAGGCCCTTCTAGTCCTAGCCCTCTTGGCTCTTGAATTCACTCCAGGGGGTGAGTCCCTGTCTCTCTTCTCTGGCCCCAGTGTCCTTTTGCAGAGAGAAAGCCCCCAGGGGTTGGATCCTGTGCCCTGTCCCCAGCTGGCTGGGCCAGGTGGGTGATGGGAATGGGCACTTTTTGGGCTCCCCAGAGAGCTGTTGCTATGAAATCCTAGTGTTTCCTGAGATCAAAGCTTCCATGTCTTCTTGAATAAGTGATTCAACTTATCTTTCAGCTTGCAACTGACGGCATAGAAAAGGCTTATTCACTTGGAAGCAACATCTCTATCAGGAAGGATAAAGAGCAGGAAGTGGTACCTGTCTCAACACAGGTGCAGCTTGAACATTGGAAACCTAGAGTTACTTGTAGCCTCCTGTCACTCTCAGGCTGAGAGCCCATCCTCATCATGTGGTTTCCTTACAAGGGAGCAGAGGGCTTGCCAGCCTGCAGGATACCCGTGCAGGGCTCATTTAACTGCCAGAGATGCCCAAATCTGTGGCTCTTTATTTTTTTATTTAAGTTTTTGAGACAGTCTTGATACATAGTTCAGGATGGCCTTGAACTCATGTTGTAGTCCAGGCTACAGGGATCCTCTTAACTCAGCCTTCCAGGCACTGGGATTACAGAGATAATCCACCATGCCTATGCCACTGCTTTTTTAAAGCTTTGGAATTGGGGTTTTTCTTGCTGGCTGCTAGCTTCGTCCTTCTCTCCAGTGCCTGCCGCTGTTATTCACAAGAGCCCAAGGAACTGAGCTATGGAGATCCTCAGGGTTTCCTGGAAGGGCATGGTGGGGCTGTGGGGACACGTGAGCCATAATTTCTTTGTCCAGACAAGCTGACATCTCACAGCAACACATGACTGGGTGGGTAGAGTACATATAAAATGATTTAAGTCTGTGGGGAAAAAGCAAGCCAACAAAATCTGGAAATTTCTCATGCACATATATTTGGACCCAGAAATTGCCCTTATAAATGTATCCTACAAACATCTATGCATGTACAGGAAATTACATATATATGAGATTGCTCATTATGTTGTTGCTAATAAGATTAGGAACCAACTATGTACCCATCAACCAGAAAGTAGATTAGCTAGTTATAGTGTAGCCACATAATGGAATAGTATGCAGCCATATAAAAAAAACCAGGATGCTTCTATATACTGAGCAAAGTACAGATCACTATTATGGTATGATATAATTTGTGTAAGGCAAAACTAATACATATTGATGTTTGTCTAGGTATGTTGTCTCTTGGGATAGAGACACCAGGAAATGTTAACAGGAAATCATCTCTTGAAGATGGTGATGTGGACAGGAAGAAAGCTTTTTACTGTACATTCTTATGTGCCATTTATATTTTGAACAATGTGGGTGCATTTCCTATATGTGGTAATAAGATTGTGGTTCATGCTCAAGTGTGGCCGTGCTGTATTCCTGGGAACTGGTGAGTGGTCCACTGCTTCCTGGGATACCTGACCTTTTAGCTAGACTGAGACTTACATACTTTGAGATGCACCAGCGATCTTGGCTTATCCAAATGGCCCAGCTTCATCCCACCATCCTGTAAGCAGCAGAAGACCTTTGTGGCTGAGAGGCGACTGCAGACAGGCGAGCCCAGAAAGGTGCCTTCTGCTGGCTTTGGAGAGTGACCCAGGAGACAAGGACAGAGGCAGCTGCTCCTTCCTCCAAACTGGTCCCCACCTTCCCTAGAGCCTCCAGGAGCAGAGGAAACACAGCTCAGCAGACACCCTACATTTGGACTGGGGGGACCCTGTTGGAGCTGTGACCTCCAGAGTTATAATTTGTGTCATTTAAGCCACTGTTAGTGGAAATATGCTATATAAGAAATAAAAATGAACACTGTACTCAATACATAAAAGGAGCAATTTTTGAAAGAGGTAGTGTGGCCTGAGTCAGACTCAGTGAGCATGTGTGGAAAGACATGTCCTTGCTGTCCATGTGGCACTTGGTGGAGCGAGCTCTGCAGGGAACTGGCCCATTGCAGAAGGACAGTGGTGGGACCCACTGCACACTGGGCGCTGTGCAGGGCCTTGGAGGGCTTCGCACACACACTGGGCCTCTCTCTGCCCTTCGCAGCTGACCAGCTTTCCAACTGTGACTCCACCTGGCTCCGAAGTTCCAATCTGTGGCCAGCCAGCACCATAGCTTTAGCCCTGTGGCAGGGAAGAGACATCCTGACAGAGCATGTGGCGGAGGAAGCTGCCTTGCCTTTTGGTGGCCAGGAAGAGAGAGAAGGGGTGGGGTGAGGAGGACAGAGGAAGAGAAGGAGAAAGGAGAGGTGTGGGGAAGGGCCAGACATAAAGGTATGCCCTTCAGGGGTTCTCCCCAGTGATCGCCTTCCTCCAAACGAGTCCCCATTTCCTAATGCATCCCTGTCTTAGTTGTGTTTCTCTCATCGCTAAGACAAAATATTCAATGCCCAAAGTTAAAAGGAGGAAAGGTTTATTTAGATAATAGTTTATAGATGTTTCAGTCCATAATTGGCTATTTCTAAGGCAAGGGGCAACAGTTCATGGCCCTGGAAGACAGCTGAAGCATGGAGAAAGGGAGGAAAGAGGGAAAGAGAGCACTCTTTCTGTCCCTTGTATCATATCCTGTCTACTGGATTAGGGTAGTGCCAATCAGGACTGATTATCAATCACCCACCCTTCATCCCAGCATCCTTAATCCCAACGTCCTACTAGGAAAAAAAAATCACACATCCTTGATTGGACCACCTCTGGAAAACAAACAAACCTATGACCACGTGAGGCTTTGGGGGAACATGTAGACACAACCCATAGCAACCACCTCCCAGTCACACTGGGAGGCACAAGCCTTTAGCATACGGCCTTTGGGAGACATTGCAGAAGCAAAAGCTGAAACGCTTTCCCATTAAAAGTGGCCCACAGGAGGCCAGCACACATGCCTGCACCTCGCTAGGCACGCACAGGAGGCCCTTTGCCATCTTGGGTTCCAGGGGACTGGACAGCACCTCATTGCCCTGGTGCAGCCAGTGGCCAGCTTGAAAACCTCCAGGGCTGCAGAGGAGAAGTTGCTCCTGTCCCCCTCTGCCATTTAGCCTGGGATCCATTCATTTCAACCTCACTCAAGGGTCTGATGACTCTGGGTTTCTGCTCTGGGAACTGTGTGTCCTGAGATGGCCATTCCTTCACGTAGGGGTCTGCTTGTTGTAGCCCACCTGTCATCAAGGGCAAATTCACTGAAAGCTGCTCAACGGCAGCACAGCCACTGCTCCTAGAGTCTAGCTTGGCCATGCTAGGAAGGTTGCAAACAAAACAAAACAAAACAAAAATAAAAAAAACCCCAAAAAACGGAAACCACAAACAAAGAAATGCAGGCTTGGCTTTTGTCCCCTAGCTATAAAGAGAAGATTTATCATCATTCTTGGCCATTTCTTTCATCCCTGCTCATTTTATACCAGAAAATGTCTGAGGAAGAAAAATGGCTTCCTCTTTTCTCTCTCCCTCCCATGGTGTGTGTGGCCAGGTGCTGTGACTCTGGCTTGAAGGAACCACTGGGCCTCCCCAGTCTTGCCAGCAACCAGTTAGCCAACGCCATGCCCGCGGCTGCATCTGGAGGCCCCCTGGCCCCTGAGATGCTCCTGCTTCCTCTGTCCCTGTCCTCGTACCCTCAGCCACCTGCACCTCAGTCCACGCTTCCCCCGTTCCTGTCCTGTGTGTTCGCATAGAAGTGGCAGTGTGCACGCTAGGTGACATGTGTCCATGCTGTAACCCTGGACACTGGCCCTGTCTGCTTGGTAGATGCTGCTGCATGCTCTTGTCTCTGTGTGATAAAGAGCTATGTTTTCATCTGGGGAAATGGCAGGGTTCTCTGGAACAAAATAGCCAAGTAGTGACCTCCTTGCCATGATGAAGAACTGCAGTCCACAGAATAATGTGGCAGCCAGTGGGCCTATTCTGGAGCCTGGTGGGTGAGAATTTGAAGCCAGGTTGCACTTTGGGGAAATGTGTGACCTTGGCTCCTTGCCCAGGCCAAGCCTCAGTTTGCTTGACTGTAAAAGCAGGGGCTGGACACAGACCTGGGATGTCCCCATGGATGCAGGGAGTGGGGGTTGGCTGCAAATCAGAGCTGGGCCTCTAGCCTGGCTCCTGCTGTTGGGTCGGTTGGGTGAGCTCCCGACAGTGTGTCACTTCCACCCCCTTGGGGAACACTGGACAACCTAGCAGAAGCAGGGGCCAGTTCAGGGGCTGGGCGCCGCAAGGGTTGCCGTGGCTTACAGTGGCAAGTGCCTGGCTTGCAGCGGTGGCTGTTCTTCACGAGATTCACTCTGGGTTATAGTCTTGGCTCAGGTCTGTGCTCCTGCGTTGCTTGCAGGGCCAGGCAGGCCAACCGCAGGTCTGCAGAGGCTGTGAGTCTCTTCCCATCATCCCTCTGGACGTAGTCTTGAGTTTGAGGTTGTCACACAGGCGGGGCTGGTAGTTCCACCCAGTCTCCTCATTTGTCCCTCCCTGTTCCAGTTACTTTCCCACCTTTGCTTCTCAGTGCTGCCCTGCCTGCTCATAGGCCTCCTTGCTCCTTTCTGGCCTTTACCTAGTTGACGTCATCATCTCCCTCAGCATCTCTCACTTGGTCTCATGGAGTCTTTACTGTTTCATTCCCTTTACTGAAGCCTGGCCTTCCCATGAATGTTAGCAGCACTCAGAATAATCCATCTCTGGTGTAGAAACTTTGGAAACGCTCCTCTTTTTCTCCCCCTGCTTTGGATTTTTTTTTTTTTTCCTGATCATATTCCCCAGGAATCTGGCAGGAAAGCCTCATCTGCCTGGTTCCAGAATGTCTCCCCTTGGTTGCCACAGTTCCCTAAGGACTGTGGCTCCTCCCCGGGGCAAAGGAGTGACACATGGGCCTTCGTTCCAGAAGATCCTGCAGTTTCCCCAGATAAGCACACGGTTCCATGCTACACGGAGGCTAGGGTGGTACAGCAGCATCATTCCCACAGATAGGCCTACGTCACCTGGCTGTGTACACTTGCCACCTCTGTACGAACACACTGGAGAAGCACCCAGCCTCTGCTGGCTGTACCACTGAGCGAGAGGTGCAGACACCTGTGTGAGGTGCTGGTAGGGCTGTTGGGAAACGTGGAATTGGCTGGGGATGTAGAGGAAGAGACTGCGTGTGTGTGATGTGCATAACGTCCTGGGAAGGCTGCACTGGCTGAAGGTAGCTGGTCCCTGGAGGGAGGCAGTGAGGCAGAGGTCTGCCTGCCTGTGAGTGTGACACTCTGCCAGGGTCCTCAGTCAACATAGGAGCCCACTTCTGACGTTAGGCTTCTGATGACTTCCTGGGAAAGTGGTGACAAGAAAGCCTAATGTGGAAAACCACAGTGTCAAGCAAAGAGTGAACCTGGGGGATAGGTTTAGAGAAAGGGATGTACAGAATCAGGGCGAGATTTTAAATGAGCCTGCCTTCTCTTCTGGTCCTGTGGTGATGTCAGCCACCCGATAGCCTATGATCCTGTTTTGGGAAACAGGAAGTGTGAGCTCAGCCAAGAAGCAGGAGCCTCTCACACAAGAGGCTGCCCTGCTCCAGGCTGCTCCTATGTAGAACGCAGTTGCAGGTGTCAAGCAGAGGGAAAGGCCTCCAGTCAGCAAAACAGCTGAAGCGTGGCCCCCTGCTTCCAGGCACACCCTCTGTGTCTGGTTGCCCAGCCCAGGGCATGCCACCCTGCAGAAAAGAGTGGGCACCTGCTCCACAAGGTGTGTTCACACAGGAAGAGGGCCAGGGCTGAGGGGAGAGAAGCTGGAGTGGTGGGAGGGAGAATGCCTGAAGTATACAGTGATGATGTAGGACATTTTATGATACTTAAAGACTAACTGATGGTCATCATCTTGGACTTCGAGTGTTTTGTGGAACGAGGCTGGGGAAAGACATAGGAAGCGAATTCTAGGTCTCCCACCCTTTACCATGAAAAACATGCAAGCATTGGGAAAAACACTGCACAATAGAGTTAAAATAAAACATTCGGTTGCTTGAAGGTGTGATGTTTGGTTGTCTGGAAGAATCATCACATGTGAAACATCTATTTTGCTAGGTAAACAGTTATCGCCATTGGCATATAGGATGTGAGAGGTAAACAGCACCAAGAAATCCCATAAGCCCGTTAAAATTTTTATGGATGATTCAGTAAAACCCCAGAGATAAGAGGCGATTTGCCCAAGGTCCCACAGCTAGATAAGGGCAGAGCTGGGCCTCAAACTTGGTTCGCTGTGGTATGAACTATGTTCACGGATTAGGCAGCAGGCCTGGTCTCCAGTCTCTACCTTGGACAGGCACCAGAATCTCTTCCAGTTTCTCCAGTTCAGTACCAAGGCCTCAGTGGGATATGAGGGGGTATACTGGGGGTCAGGGCAGGCCCTGAAACATCTGCCTAGGGACAAGACAAAGAGACCCTGCCCTCGTGGGCTCTGGTTTGGGGTGGGGGTTGCTAACGAGTCTTGGAGTGAAACAGAAGCATACAGGGAGCTGGGAATGGTGTGAACATGCCTAGCTCCTAAGAGAGCCACAGACATCCCTGACCAGAAGCTACAGTGGTTGCTGCTTGGAAGGGCCCACCTTGAAGCATGTTGGGAATGGGTTTGGAAGGCAGCATGTAGCTCTGAAATGGAAAACAAAGAAGAAAATGCCAGTTGCTCCTTGTAATCTTGTAGGAACCAGCTCCCAGAGTCTGATTTTTGCTTTCTGCTTCCTGCCAGAAAGGTTGAGAGGGCTCAAAAGCTAGCCGGTCCAGCACAAACCTGCGGCAGCCTCTGCTGGAGCATCTAGCCACACGCATCCTATTTTTACTCATAATAACTGTGCGCTCGGGGTTACCAAGGTCTTCCTGTTGCTATAGTGAAAGGTGATGGCGCCGGCCTTCCAAAGCACTGGACCCTTGGCTTAGAGGAAAAACACATTCTGAGCTGCTGTATTTTTGAGTTTGCCTGAGAAGATTTAATGCACCATTTGCCAGCTTTTGCAGCCATAGTGGTTTGTGCTCAAAATACATAAAACCTCAATAACAAAGAGTAACTGACTATTCTGGAGAGTGGGCACCTGAGAATATGTAGAAGATAAATTTTAAATTACAGTATGATAAAATATCATTGGAAAATCTAAAAAATGACAAATAAAGACAGATGTAGTTACATTGCCTAACGTAGCCTTTGTGGCCCTCAGTTATAGCCTTACTGTTAATGTCTCTAAAAATGCCTTGGGCAGCATTGAAGACATAGTAGCCATGTAATTGACAGTCTGCTTTTTTATAGTTAATGTGTCATAAGCATTTTTCTGTGTTGCTGCATTATCTCAGTAAGCGTTGTCTTTACTAATGCACATAATTTCATAAAACATCTACATCTCCTCTTCTTAAGTCCGCTTGGTCTCCATTGCCATCTCTGTCTAGATCGAATGCGGATAACTGGCTTCCCTCATTTCTCTTCTTGGCACCCCCACTTACCCTCCTAAGCTAAGACTGCTGTGGGCATTTGGAGGAAGCTTATTAGAAACACAGACTCTTGGACCCTGCCTGGCACCCGCATTTGGACAAGATCCCCAGGTAACTTTGGCAAACACTGACCTTAGACACACATTTTCTGTGGCTCCAGGATAAAAGTCACAGCCCTCGTCAGGTGCACAAACTGGTGAGTGGAGACCAGGTGAGGAGAGGGGAGGAGATGAATGGGGTCAGGGCCAGGCTGGTGGGATAGCCTGCAGGTGGTAGCAGTAACTCTGCAGGGAGTAGAGAGCTATGGAGTTAAACTATACAAGCCAAACCCACAGAAGATGCCAAATTGAACGCTCGGAGCCCAGCTGGTGCTAGGGGGCATGAGCATGAGTGTGGGCAGCACAGCCACTTCCTATGTTCACTCCCATTATCTTGCTGGAAGCTGAGACACAATGAAGTCAAGTTGTTTATCAAATGTCCCAGCTAATAGATGATGGGACTGCAATACAAACCTGATTTCAGAGCTTGTAGTTCTTAGCTACCCAGAGATGTGACCTTCGTAGTATGGAGTAAAGGGCAGAGTGAGGAAGCCAGTGTGTGATGGTGAATTGCCTGAGTTCAGAGTGACTCAGAGCCTAAGGCAGGATTGGAATCCAGGGCATGTTAGGGACCACACTGAAACTCTTTCATCAGTGAGGTGTGGAGCTGGTCACCTTCTCTTAGGATAGCTTTTCTCTTTTGTGTCTGACCCCTGAGTGTAATATGTCCCCATCCCAGACAAAGTCCAACAAGGGGCATGTCTTAGATGTTTTCACTTAGTTCCTCAGTTCTTCAGATTATGCAGTGTCAAGCCAGGTAGAACCTGGCTGGGCTTACTTTATAGTTCAGGAAATAGGCCTGGAGGGCCTATTCCCGCACCTCATCTCAGGGCACAGAGAGGGGCTGTTACGTAGCAGAACCTGACCCTGGCTGCTGCACTCGTTGGGTGGTGCCTGGTGGCCTGAGCATCCTGGGGGCCAGGCTCTGCCTTATGCATCCAGCCTTGAGCTTAGGCAGGAGGACACAATGGATAAACAGCTCACTATATTTTTAAAAAGCAAACTTATGCAAATAATATCTTCCTTTTAAAAATCCAAGCAGCACAGAAGCGTGTCCAGAGACTCTTGGAAAGCACCTCCCCTACCTGTCCTCTCTGCCGTGGTCCCTGGGGGTAGCCACTTAACAGTGATGTCTCCAGTGACTCCTTAATTTCCCTGCCAGTACTGGGTTGTGTAGGATCCATGCCACAGCAAGGCTGTTTTTAACAAGCATCCCAGACGTCTGGGGTTGAGGAGAGGGGAAGAGAAAATATTCCATTTGTATATTTTTAATCTGTGCACATTTGAGCAAGCGGTGTCTTTCCTGTCCCTGCTACCAGGGTTGTGGGCAATTGATCAGGCTATGGGCACTGGGTAATCCTTTCTGTCCTTCTAATGAGGCTGGAGGGCTGCGAGGGACTCAGGCAATATTTGTGTTGCTTCCGGTGCAGTGTGGTCTCAGCTGGCTGCCTCCTGATCCTGCTGCCCTCAGCCCTCTCCCTCCCTTCTGGCAGCCTCTAGAATCCTGGCCAGGTCTCCAGGGCCAAGAAGGCCTGGGAACCTGACTCTCTGGGCCAAGCTCATATTTAGAAATGTCTCCAGCCAGACATTGGCGCCTGTCCCACTCCAGCTCTGACAGGGGGTGTGATCGCACGGCTGCCTTCAAGTGTGCAGCTTGGGGGTGGGTACCAGCTCGCTGTGAGTACCGACACAGTCCCTTTATACTCAAGTCCCGGTGGCCAATGATGTGCTTCTGGGACAAGGAGATTGAGCTGGCAGGTGGGTTGGCCATAGGGATGTGGCCTGGGCTTGGCCTGGCCAGCTGGTGGTGTGGCAGAGTCTCTCTGCCCAGGTCCTGCACCCCTTACCTAGGTTCTCAGAGTGCTGGCCCTGCCTGAGGAGGTGGCCTGCTGCCTTCTGGGCCAGACACTAGCCCAGTTAGGCCCGTTTCTTTTCTTTTTGCACCTATGAGCCCCAGTCTGTGGGCAGGAGCCGGGCCAGCTGTCCAGATCTGGCTCTGCTCTCCTCCTGAGCAGCCTGCCCCTCTACCTCTCAGAATCATCTCCATGAAAGACAGCCCAGAGTAATGTCGTCACTTGCGCACCTGCCCTGCTTTCCAGGACAGCCAGAAGCGATGGATTAATTAGACACTGACCAGGGCTTTAGATCATTGCCTTCCCAGATAGCAGAGATCATGCCTTAGCCCTGTGCTAAAACAACTCCTTTAAGGCTGGGTCAGATGTTTAATGAGCATCCTATAAGGGCAGACCCCGTGCTTGTCATCCCTACACTGAGCAGTCAAGACTGGGAAATGTTCTCGTGCCCCCTTAAGTTACCCCACCCCGCCTTCTGCAGGTCTGCCCAGGGACCTGCTCACCACCTAAGCCTTCCTTCCTATCACTGAATAGCCAGAGAGAATCCAAATACAGCCACAGAATTGACTGCCTACTGCCTGACACCAAGCCAAACCCTTGCCTCAAGTCCCTGCCAGCCCCTCTCCACCCTGTCCCATCCTTGCCTCCACTGCTCAGGTCCTTGGGAGAAGAGCTCCTAGAAGAGGCAGGAAAGTTGAGCAGGTATTTTGCTCGTAGCAGCAGGGTGAATGTGTGGAAACTGAAAGAATGGATGGATGGACCAGTGGACAAAGGAACAAATGAATGATAATACCAACAGACACTGAGTTTCTGTCTCAGAGGAACCTGAGTCTCAGACAAAAGGAAATGGCTTGTAGGCAGGTAGCTCTTCGGGACTCAATAAAACCCTTCAGCTCTGGGACCGATGAGATAGTTCAGTGCCTGTTTTGACAAGTGCAGGGACCAGGGTTTTGATCCCCAGTCCCATGTGCTGTGATGGCCCCACCCTGGGGCATGCCAAGTGTGGTGGCACATGCCTGCAATCCCAGCAATGGGGAAGATCACTATGAGTCCAAGCTGTGTAGTTGGACCCTGTACCAAATACATACAATGGAAAAAAAAAATCCTCGAGCTCAGACCCAACCTTTCCTTTTCTGGGAAAGGATCCATAGGCCCAGAGAAGTAGAGGCTGTCACAGTGCCATCCACAGACCACAGAGGTCAGAGGGTGGCAAGGTAGCTTAGAGCAGTTCCGGAAGGGAACACGAGGCTGCCCTAAATGTCCCTTGTTCTTGGGAAAATCACTTTTTCGTATGGTTGGGAGTGGACAGTGCAGTTTTTCTTCGAGGGTTAATTGTTTGGCTGACAGCACAGATAATTAGGAATGAGAATCCTGGAGTGAGGGCGACAGCACCATCTGCTGCAAATGTTTTCCAGCCCACCCCACAGGAGGACCAGAACCCTGCTCACACCCTCCCCACAGGGCTGTTCTGGTTCTTTGCTGCCAACCCAGCCACTGGTGGTCAAGCAGCCAGCGGGCTGTATGGTAGCTGGCATTGTGAGGGTACAGTTTCTTGTCTCCTGCCATTGTGTCCCCTAGAGAAAGCAGGACTCATTAAGAGCTCCAAGGATGAACAAGGACGGTGGGCAACCTGGGACACAGGGCACTAATTTCTGTGTTCCCTGGGGCCTCATGCAGGAGGTGTGGCCTCTGCAGGGTGCCATGGGTGCTTTAGGCTGTTCTCCTTCTAGCCTCTGTGGATCTGCCACCTGTCCTGGGCTCCCTGGCCCCTCCTTGTGCTGCTTGTTCAAGAAGAAGGTTGGCCTTGCCACCAGGGATGTCCTAGGTGTCAGTGGAGGTGGAGTGCTCTGGAATCCCAAGTGGAGTGCTCAGAACCTCGCTGTCCAAGACATGGGCAGAAGTTTGTAGTTTGTCCCTTTCCTTTTTATTTTTAAGGATATAGCCCACATGTAAAAGAGCATATGAAATGCACGTATGCCTTTTGAAGCTAGTAATAACAGCTGCCTTGCCTTTCAAAAGAGACTTCTAACCCCTTTCCCAAGTTGCCTTACACAGAAGGGCCAAGCTGCCCAAGGGCTCAGGGTCAGCTTGGCCTCACCCAGAATCTGGGGTTCCCCTCATAGCCAGTTTCCTTTCTGCTGCAGCTGCTCCTGTGAACCATTCCTGTCTTCTCTGTTTATCACTTTGTTCTCTGAACTTGCTCTGCTTAGACCTTCCTACCAGGGAAGAAACCAAAGCCTGAGTGCTCCCTTCCCACAGTGCTGTAGCTGGGCAAATGGCCACAGTTCTTCTCCTCTCTCCCTCTCCCACTCATCCCCCACCCCCAGGAGTGACTTGCAGGAAGATGAAATTAACCTAGCACCAGGCAGCTTGGCTGCAAAGAATGAACATTGGGAGTTAGAAATTCTAGTCTTGACTTTTTCCGTCAATTCACTATGTGGCTCTTAGCAAAATTCCCATCTTCTCTGTGCTTCTGTTGCTCATCTTTGCAACCTTCCTGTACAGAGCTACCATGAAACTGAGTATATGCGGTGGATGTAAAAGAAGCTTGAAAGGTATAAATCATTCTGTATGTGGCCGCATCGGTATAGCCTGTATATAAGACAGAGCCTTCATCATGCTTACAAAGCTTTGTAGGGCAGAGGAAGCCTTACTTACCTCCTTTCTTTTTGCTACGCACTATCTGCTTCTTGTCCACAGTACTGGGTTACCTGGGTGTTTTTTTTTCCCCCTGGAACCTGGGATCAAACTCAGGACCTTGCACTTGCCAGGCAGGCATTTGTGCCCCTGAGCTATCTCCCCTGTCCCTTTAAACTAGTGTTTCCCCCCCACCCCCCCACCCCATACCAGGAATTGAACTCACTACCTTGAGCTTGCCAGGCAAGCACTTATTCTACTGAACTATCTCCCTGGCCCAGAAGAGGGCTACCTGGGTGATTGCACACCATCTATCACAGCCCCTTCTCAGCAAGGGGACCACTGAGGCTCAGAGGAGCCCAAGGTTGGGGTGGAGTTTGGGTCACAAGCATTCAGGCAGTGGGAGCTGGGGTTTGGGGTGATGACAAAAGCAGCACTGTGAGCAGGATGGACCCAGTGCTCAAGGATAGGCTAGGGTAGGTTGGCTTCAGCTCCTGCAGGATGTGAGCTGTGATGTAGGCCCTGAAGTAGAGGGACTCAGTAGAGCCAGTGCTCCTGTCCCTCACCCCAGGGAGCTGCATATCTGTGCTCTTGTCTCTCACTTTAAGATGAAGGGCTGTTGTGTGAGTCAGCATTCTGTCACTGTGATGTGATACCAGAGAGGAAGAGCTTAGAGGAGGAAAGTTGATTTTGACTTAGGGTTTCAGTCTGTGATGGGCTGGCTCCACTGCTGCGGCTCTGAACTGAGCAGAATGTCATGGTGGAAGGGCACGGCAGAGGGCGCTCACTCAGGGCAGTTGGAAGCAGAGAACAAGAGCACCAGAGGAGGCACTGGGGCCAGATACAGTCCCAAGGTCACATTCCCATGACTCTCTCTGCCTAACCAAACCTCACCTCCTGTTTTCACCACCGTCCAGTAATGCCATTAAACTACGGTCTCCTCAGTGGGTTCATTCGCTGATGAACTTAGAGTCCTAATGAACCAGCCACCCTCAAAGTCCTACCTCTGAATACATGCAACTTGGGGGTGGGGGCATGTTAGATCTGAACATAAGGGTTTGGGAAAGATGCTAATCACTAGCTGCAGGTTGGGTACCTTCCTGGAGGTCTAAGACCAGAGCACACTGAAGCCTCCTCTCTGGGTGGGGAAATATTTCTTGGTAGACTGCCTTGTTCTTTGGACATCTTATGGGTGGAATGGGCATCTGTTTCCTTCCTTTTTCCTGGGCAGTGGTGTCTCTCAGAAGTTCTGTTGGTGAGTGTGAGGTGAACTCTAAATGGCGGCTAACATCTGGATGCATGACTGAAGGTGGGTTTTGTAGGTAGGTAGAGTGTAATATACAGTGGTAAGAAGACAGGAATGGAGGATGTGTGTGTGTGTGTGTGTGTGTGTGTGTGTGTGTGTGTGTGTGTGTGTGTTTAGACCTGTGAGAAAGTTGCTGTAGGGAGAACTCTGGATGACAGGGTTGGTATAGTTACCAGGCATTTAATACCTAACAATAAAGACCAATAAGAGATGATTAGAAAGTTAGAGAATAGCTCACAACTGGGCATGCATTGCTGGTTCTGATGGATGATGCGGCCTCTGTCTCCCTGCAGATCCCCTCTGAAGCACTTGGTAGTTCAGCTGAGGAACTTCCCATCCCTGAGGAGCGGTCCACTAGGAGAGGAAGAAGGGATGATGTGGAGCCCACCCATGGCCTAAGGAGTGTGTGTAGTCCACAGCCTGTGGGACTGGGAGCCTCTGAGGGTGTGACTCAAGAAGAATCGATGCTTCAGCCCCCAGCGACATGTACATGGTGTAATGACAGGTAATGAACCTGAAACTCGTCTATCTTTTCTGAATGATATGGCAGGTAGGAGAATATATCAGCTTGCAGTAGACATAAAATGTCAACCCTTGGGAAGATAACTATGCAAACAAAGTACAGGAAAGCCTGATAAGATGATAGATGGACGCTTTATAGTTATTAGTTTTTGCCCATGTGCTTGCTGGAGCCAAGCACTGAAGATTTAGCATCAGCTGGGTTCACTTCCTAGGCCTGGGAAGAAGGCTGATGCCTTTATGGATGTAGCCTGTCTTGTTTGAGAAAATCAGGTAACAAATCAAGAAGTCCTGAAGGAGGGAGGGAGCTGATGCCAGTAGGGAAACAAAGGCAGCAGTAGGCCAAGGGGCATGTCCCAGCATCCACGATGCCTGAAGGAGGGACTGGAGACTCAGAGGACTACAAGTTCAACTCTGATAGCCTAAATGACACAGTGTGGTGATGGGCTGGTACTTTTCATGAAAAAAGGAAAAGAAGGCTTGCGATTCTGCCATCACTTCAAGGGTATCAGGACAAGTGGAAGATAATTGAGAGTGGTTGGCAGAGAGCATACACAGGGGTCTAGATATGGGTGTTTGGCCGATGCCTCGGATCTAACAGTTGATCTAGGGTTTAGCCAAGACTGGCAGCATTGGGCAGGTCCCCAGATCCCACAGGCAAGGCCTTGAGGCTAGAAGGATAGGTGAGCAGCAGGGCTGGAGACCCCAAAGCGAGCTAATCACATGGTACAACCTATTCCTGCTGGTGCCTGGTCTTTGCCACGTGTGCCAAGCACTGTACCATTCTGTCCTCTTCACTATAAGGAAAACACAGACTGAGATGGAAACAAAAATAGCTTGGAGCCTTGGGAAACTGACCAGGGCAAGGGAAGAAGGGCCAGGGGCTTGGAGCAGGAGGCCCAGGAGGGTGTGGCAAATTCCATTCCAGTGCAGGCCAGTGTCAGGGTCCCCAGGGTCAGAGCCAAGAGCTGGGGAGGAGCAGAGCATTAGGATTTCTGGGTGGCCTTGTTCTAAATCAGGCTAGAGAATAAGTTGAAGGAGTCCAGGAAGCAGAGCCCAGCCCTAGGAGATGAATTAGTCACAGGCATCAGTGGGTCTAGGACTTGACTCATGTCTATAGGAGGAAATAGAAGGGAATTGCTTTAGGACTGGTGATGTCAGGAGGGGTTGAGCTGGGGAGAGGAAGTCCACAGGTGCCTGGTGCTAAACATGACCCAAAGGTGTGAGCCCCTGGCTATCCCCAAACCTCAGTTCCTGGTGGTCTGTAACATTTCCGTCTTGCCTGAGAACGTGGGCAGAGCTAACCTGGGATGCTTAGTGGTGGGCCATTATGGAGGACAGAGTAGAGGTAGGAAAGGTACAGCCCTATGAGGGGAGGTGGGCCAGGACTCTTCATCAGGAAAGAAGGGGCAACATGCCTCCTAAGCCCCAGCCGGCCAGGCTAGAGGACCAGCCCTGCCAGAGCTTCTTCACTGGCTTTACAAGCACTAACTGAGCACCTATTATGGGCTGGGCTCTTTGGATGCCAGAAATGCAGAGAATCAGATATGGTCTACTCCCAGGGGAAGGAATGTAAGGCAGAGGAAAAAGCACACAAGCCAGGCCATGCTTCCTGGAGCCTCAGGCTCCTGTCTTCAGAATGGGAATAAGAATTTCACTTGTAGGCTGGTCTGAGAATCAAATAAAACAGAATATGCAAAACAGCCTATCGTCTAGCACCACAATTAGTGATTAATACATTTAGTTTCCTCCATTATTCTGCTCTGGGAGAAGCTCAGCGTCTAGCTGGGTGAGAGTGGGGCAGGCTGGGAGAGATGCGTTCTGACCCAGGGCTTCGGGTGACTGGCAGGATTTGAGGCCTGGGCTTTGAACACCTGGAAATCAGAACTCACCTGGCTACCAAAAGTATTGTTTAAAGTGGATACTAGCACAGTTGGTGACTGTGACACATGTGAATGCTATGGCAGATGGGGCCCTGGGTAAGCCTGGAGATAGGAGAAACAGGAATTTGCAGAGAGGAGAGGACATTTCTCAGCGTACTGAAAGAATCCTGCTTTCCAGGCAGGTGCTGTGCTACTGAGCTATGTTCCTGGCCTTGGAGTTATATTCCTGGCCCTAATTTTAGTAATGTATTTCAGTTAACTCAATTTGTCAAAAGTATTATCCTTTTAACATGTAATCCGTGTAAAACCTGTGAAGGAAACATTTTGCATTTCTTTTCTCATAACAAAGTCCTTGAAATTCAAGTGTACTGTATGCTTATAGCACATCTTGGCCTGCCGGGCCACACTGCAGGTATTCAACAGCTGCATGTGGCCCGTGACTACTGGGTGAGGTAACACAGACTACAAGGTAATACCTCTTAGCAAAGAGATCCCTGAATGCAAGCAGAATTTACCCTTGCGTTCTCTTCTTATGGAAAGTCTAGTGTGAGTCCCTGAAGGATATTTTCAGTCACCTGTTACAGATGGTGACTTGTGTTGTCTGGAACCAGCTGGGTTCTGGAGTCAGCAGTCCCTTCACGTTTCCGGAGCTAACTTGAGCCAGTTCCTGAGGCCCCCTGAGCCTCCATGAAAGGGAAACTAATAATTTTTCATAGTTAATGAGTAACTATAAAAATGAAAAGAGATAACTAATAATTGCTTTGTGACACTTGATGTTAAGAATTTTTTTTCCCTACATCAAATGAGAACAAATCTGGTCTCTTACTAAGGTGGGCAAAAATTTCCTGGCAGGCATTTCTGTAGCTGTGTCTCTACCTTCTGGAGCATGAGAAACTTGGGGGGTGGGCAGGTTGAGAAAAATGGGGAAGGAAGAGTGACCTGGACTCAGACCACCACTGGAGCTGAGTGAGGCCCTCCTGATGCAGCCACATGTGGCCTTCTAGAGGAGACAACCCCAACAGCAGGCTTGGGCCTGCTCTGTGTCAGCTCTGCCACAGAAATTGCTGGGCCCTGGCCATCTTCCGGAGGGTGTGGATATCACCAAGTACATTCTAGGGTGGGGAAGGTTGCCAGACACTCTGGGAACCGTGTCATCCCCACTGCCTGGGGTCCAAGCTACGTATCTTTCTGTGCTTTCTCTTCTATCACCAGGCTTACCTTTGGAGCAACCCTAGGTGGGACTTCTAGGCAGGCCTTTTGAGTTTGGGCCTTATCTAGATCATGATGGCCATGTGTAATCCATTGCTCCTGAGACTAGGGAGTGAGGCTTCTAGAGAGGTCCGTAGAGCCTTATTTGGTTGCTGGTCTGAGCTGGAGGAGAAGGGCTCCACGAAGGTCCTATGTTCCCCTGCCTGGGATCATGAGGTACAACTGGGTGGCACTGAAAGTAGCCAGGTGACAGCTACATAGAATCAGGGCTGAGTCACAGAATGAATGGAAACTCCTCAGCCTCTCAGCTCTGAACCAGAATTTTCAAAGTGGGAGCCACACTGGGGTGAGGGGCCTTTGATTCTTGCCATCACTGTATTTGGGTCACTGTAGACTGGGGGTCTCCCCTGTGCCAGTGACTGGTCCTTATTTCCTGCTGCCTTTCCAGCCTGAGCTTTCCAGGCTGTCACAAACCCTAAAAGAATCTGCCAGACCTTCTAATGTCTATTTTAGAAGGTAATATGTGGCACATATGAGTGTGTGTGTGGTCACAAAATAAGCATGTTAGATAGGGTGGTGGTCCTGCTTTTTCCTAGTTTGTTGTACAACCCCCTGCAGGCCTCTTAACTTCTCTAGGCCTTGACATTCTCCTCTATTAAGTGGGCACAAGCACATGTACTGCAGTGATTGACTCCTAAGCCAGCTTCACAGGCGTGGTGAAGGGAAGAAACCCAGAGGCTCTTGGTTGCCCAGGACTTATGAGCACTGCGCCAGTTCTCTCCCCTTGCGAAGCCTAGCAGTTTGGCACTGTTTTTCACAAAATTAGTCTCTGGGTTCTGGGGCCCCACAGGGAACTGTTCCTCATATATCACCTTACATTTTGTAGCATGGAGAGACAGGAAGCCATGTTGCCCTTGACTGACAACCTTCATATGTGTGTTTAACAATTTTAATTTTTCATGATTCTTGTGATAAAAATAGTGCCAAACTAAAAACAAATAACGTTTGTATTTTCTATCTCCTTAATTAGTTTCTAATTTGGGGGTTCTTATTAGCTTAAAATCATCTCACTGAAATGGTCCTTGGCTGATAAGAAACATGGAAACCACAATCAATTCTAGAGATATCTTTCTATTTAATTATGCTGATTGGTGCACTAGAGACCCCCGGCAACATGAACCTCTCAGAATATGCCTGATTTGTATAATTTGGTTTTTAAAATTTTCGGATGCATATTTATCACGTTTGACTATGTGTTGTTCTCCTTGAGATCCTGACTCATCTCCATAAGTGGAGGAGCCCAGGGGCTGTTGAGAACCTGTAGCTTTTCCTTGGCCTATGGACTCACTGCTAGGGCCCAGCTTGATGGTCTTGTTAGGTTTCCAGTGTGTCTTTTAAAATGCCTTTTCTTTAAAAAGAAAGAAAAGTTAAAAGGTTACTTGCAGAGGCAGTTAGGAAAAAATAAACTAATGAATTTGTGGAGCTGGGTGACAGAAAGCTCTCATGAAATCAGAGAAAATGGACCGATCCTTGGGTAGACATATATCTAGAACAGGATTCCAGAATGTGCTATGAGTCTGCACACATCAGGAAGACTCAGTTGGTCAAAAATACTTGTCTCTCACCTCCCAAACACATGGAGCAGTATTATCTTTGCTGGAAGTTGGCTAAGCAGGTGCAGCAAGAAAGGCAGGTCAAGCGCTCCCCGCGATCACTACCCTGCCCTTGCTAGGCTGTGGTCCTAATGACTGCTCTACACAGGTATCAGAAAGCCCGTGGAACCCCACCAGCGGGGCCGTCACCAAATCCAGGTCAAGGCAAGTGCCTCAGGACAGTGACCTGATTATTTTCAGCGTGAATGATGTGAAGGAGAAAAGAGAAGGTGAGGGAGACTTGAAGATTGAGTTTTAAGAGATGTGCCAACCAAATCTAATTTGTGTGTCTCATATGGTTCCTGGCCTGAGCTGACCCACTGTGGGGCACATTGGAGAACACCCAGAGATCAAGTGCGGGCTGGATGTCAGGGATTAAGGAATGACTGTTGGATTTCTAGGATGTGTGATATCGTGGCTGTGTTACATACATAAGTATTTATAAATTACATGCTACAGTGTCTGGGATTTTCTTTGATAGATTTCAGGAAAAGGGGATAGAGAGAGCACAATCTGCAGAGCGCTGTGCATTGCCAGAGCTGGTTGGTGATTGATGACTCCGAGGGATTCGTTATGGCCTCTGAATATTTGTCTATTTTCTAATATTTCAGTAAATTAGAAGGAGGTGAAGATCCATCCCTATGAGCTGGCTGAGTCTTGAATTTTCACCACTAGAGCTTTTTCTTTTTAAAATCTGGCTTTAGCTTTTCTTAGTCTAGTACTGTGTAGCTTCTCCTGAGAGCATCATGGACCCTTTAGTGAAGGTAGAGTAGGGCAGAACAGATCTCTAGGATAGGACACTGTAGGGACCCACACAGAAGGGTTCCAGAGGAGGATACATTTGGAGAAGGTTGTGCTGAGCTAAGCCAAGAGCTTTCTTCAGAACATTGGTTAGGCTAATGCATACTTCGCCTCATGGGTGGGGTGGGGGTCAGCAACTGGGTTCCATAGATTTATTTGTCGCCGTGCTTCAAAGGGGACAGAAACCCCTAGTCCCTCCAAAGGAAAATCAGAGCAAGTGCACTTGGGTCCAAGGCTCTTGCTGTTTGTTAACAGTCACTTTCTGAGCCACAGTTTTCCTATCTCTAAAATGAGTGCTAGATCACTTGCCACTGATTTCTCTAGAAATTGAAGTGGCCTTGTACATTATAAAACCTAAGATCAGAGGTTAAGTTGTGGGACTCTTACTCGTTACTGTTTTCTGAAACTTGGTCCACAAAGTGTGGCTTGTGGGCTTGGGCTGCATAGCTCTGTGGACAGAGCACAGCGCCACCCAGAGGTGGCTGATAGTATGTGTAACACCATCTGAAAATTTCAAAGGCTATAGGAGTTCTGTCCCCTGAAGGAGCTCCTTCCTTGTGGAGCTGAGAGGCAATAAGAGTAACCACTGATGGGACAAACAAAGACACTCAGCCTTGGGGAACATGCATAGCCCAGGGTGAGAGGAAAGGGAGCTCACCCTTATGTGGGCTGCTCTGTTGGAGGCTGCCTGTTCCGAGTGACCTAGCTGTGTGGGGAAGACTTGCCTGGGCCATGCCTCTGTTATCAGGGGTTGCTCCATTGGAAGCCTGCCCATGCCCCCTGCTTCTGTGCACACCAGTCCTGCACTGAGCACAGAAACCTTATTTGGATCTCTGTATCATTCTCTTGTGTGTGATGGGGTCTATTCTTGCTTGGCCTGGACCCAGGCTTTCCTATGTTCCCTTCTATTCTTTCTCCTCCTTGTCCCAGATCCTACCCAAGAACTCAGAGAAGCCAAATTGTCATTTCATTGGCACTCATTCACTCTTGCTCTCTCTTTTAAGGCACTCAAGTAAAGCAACACAATGTGACTGGGGCACCCAATATTGTGTGGAAATATTTATCATTGTCATATCACTCCCTAGGACAGAGAAGACATCCAAGTAAAAATCACTGGCAAAGGTGGGCAGTGGGGGCTTATACAGTGACATAAAGGGATGTGAGGCACCCCAGGGAGCTGCCTGTGTTTCTTGGGTGCAGGAAACTGGCTGGGCCTGTGGGGAGTTATTTGGGACATGAATAGCAGTTGCAAACACTTGCCACATAACAGCCCCTGCTGTCCTTTAATTTCCACAGAAAAAATGAGAACAAAAGCCTCAATAAAGGACAAGATGTAGTGGGTACTCAGGATGTATGTTCAGTGCCTGGTGCCCTATCCTTCGCTGCACCAAGACTTAAAGACGTGCTGGACCCAGGCCATGTCCTTAAGAGTCCTGGAAGGACAGAGTGTAGTGCGTGAAGTGGAAGCTGTTGTTCGTACTAACACTTTGGGAAAGGACTTTCTTAGTTAGGGGCTTGCACAGCAGCCATGGACCCTCAGCTCTGAGTTGTTGCTCTGTCACTGGGGGCAGGTGACAGAGCCTCCCCAAATCTCTGTGTCATTTGAGGAACAGTATAGGTGGAATGTGAGGAAGATGGAATGAGATGAAGTAGAAAAAGTCCGTAGTTCCAGGGACCTTAACAAGCTTTAGTTTCGGCCCTTCCCACCTCTACCACTGAAAAGTGACAAAACATGGAGTACATTGTCCTGGGTCTGCATTTTCTTGTCTGTGACATGGAAATAGTTAGGTTGCCTGTTCTGTTGACACTGCTCAAGTGGGAAGAGGGGTCTAGTGGGTAGTGTGTGCGCTCACACTTCCGGCAGAATGAGAAGTTAGTCACTCAGTAAGAAAACAAGCTTGTATGTGTGCTCTTATGTACAAGTCTACACAAACTGCACCTGGAAGACCGAATCCCAGAGTGGCACTTGCCTATATTGAGGACAGGTGAGAGTGGTGTTAGCACCTAGTTCCTTTGTCCCTTGCAGCCCCTGTGTGTGTCATGGAGGAAGCCCATGGTGCCTTATTCGGCTACTCAAACTGCCTTATATCCATCAGAGAGCTAAATTAATTCTATCCGATCAATGAACTATATCCATACTATAGAAACCTATGACCTAAAGAATTAAAATGATATATGTAAGCAATTTTTAAAAAGTACATTAAAAAAAAACAAGCATAATATACAGCTTGATCCCATTTTAGTGAATATGCTTTTCCAGTATATTCCAGTTTTTGTTTTATAGCTGCCTCCTCACACTCAAAATTGCTAATGAAAAATAATGGCAGCAGCACATAGGTCATCATCCCACAGGATGGTGAGTGAAGGCTGTCCCACGTTGTACACAGCCATCAGATGGAGGAGCCGCCATCTTTGTAACTCCCCACTGTGCTTCCATACCCAGTGCAGCCAAAGGTTTAATAATGCTTGTTAATTGATTAGTGCACATCCTGCCCCTTCAGCTGCCTTTTGGGGAGGCAGTGACGATTATTTTTATATGAGGAAGATGCTCACTAAGTAGCGTCCCTGACCCCCTGCTGCCTGTATGAGTCAGAGGATGTATTTTCCCTCAGTCTTGGCGGCTAGTCAGGTGATCACTGGGGCTGAGACCAGCCATCCATTTACCCACTTATTCTAATTAGTTTTGAAACTCAGCACTCACTCTGGGCTTTGATTTACAGTTAATGGTTCATCTTTACATGAACACTTGTCTGGAATCTTCCATTTCTCTGTCAGTGGCTGACTTTTAGGAAGTAGAGATATTGACCCCAAAGCCATGTAATGGCCAGAAAGCCAAATTTGCTATTTTTGGCCAATATTCCTCTATTGTATATGCTTCTTCTCAGCTACTAAAGAATCCTCCATAAATGTATACTCATTTAAAGGTGGCATGCGGAAAAAAAAAAGTACAGGGCTATGCATCTGCAGGCAGGAGTGCTCAGCCCAGCTTTGCTGTTGACTCACTGTGGGGCACCACGTAAGAAATGTGACCCCTCTGGGCCCCAGGTGCCCTCCAGATGGCTGGGACAGGGTTGAGAGCACAGCTGCCTGCCTGAGCCTCTGACTCTATGTGTGGGAGCCATATAGCAAATTAGGAAGCTCTCTCTTCAGGTTTCTAAAGTAATTGCTTCATACAGGGAAAATTAAAACAACACAGAAGTGTTGAACTGAGAGCATGAAGAAACCTTTTGTTACCACTAAAGCCCTTCACAATCCATCATTTAGGGAATCACCATACCTGTATCTATATCACTGTCTACATCTGTTGAAATGTCTGTTTATATCATGAGTCTGGAAAAAACATCCATATTAAATAAAATTGGGTCTGAAGAAATATTTCCACATCAAATAAAATGGGATCAAGCTATATGTTGTTTCACAGTTTGTCTATGTCTAATATATTTTTAAAAACTTGCTCACACATATCACTCTAATTCTATCGTGGTTTTCTATAATATGATTATAGTTTATTAATAGGATAGAATTAATTTGGCTTTCTGATGGACAACTGAGTGATGCAGTAAGCTCTAATTGATTTGCTCTTTGGCTGCCACCCCTGCTCAAGGGCAGGGTCCGAGCAGAGCAGCCCAGGCTTCCTCCACACGCTGCTCTCTCCCAGCCCCCTCCTGGGCTGGAGGCTGGTGATTCACCTGGGCTGATGTCGGGGTGGGAATCCCAGGCTTGTGCTATTAGCATCCATTCTTCTGAGAAGGGAAGGCATTTTTTTTCTCTTCCACCTGTAATAATTTCCCGTTTTTTCTTGTGCTTAATTGAATTAGAGTTCCTCAATAGCCCCATTTACAAAACGTGCAATGCTGTGCCACATGAAAGAGTGCGCTGACGTTACCCTTCTATCCTCTGCCCCTGTGCTCCCTCAATCCCCCTGCCCCACGCCTGTCGCTGGCAGGCATTAGGGTTATTTTGGGGTTTAGTTTTCAGTAGTACTTCTTTCTGCTAAAATGTAGAGATTTGAGTATATGTTCTTAATATTCCGTTTTACCATACAAGATATAACCTACTATATCCTTTTTTTTTTCTTTTCTTAACTATATGTCCTGGAAATTATTTTTTCTAATTTTTCATTATTTTATTTTAAGGAAAAGAAAACAACAAAGGCAGTGGTTTAAAATTCCAAAGCAAGATCATTTGAGAGTAACAATGGTTAGTACATTGCATGTGTTATCTTCAAAGTGGATTGATTTTTAAAAACTTAGTGTATGTATTAAGTATATAATATTGATTTTCATTTTGGGGTATCAATGCATACATATAATTTGATACAGGCCCACTCGTGTTTATAGCAATGAATTTGCAATGGTTAAGCTCTAGATGGATATTCTTATTGCTTTATTTTCTGTCTCTTTGTCATTAGATCCTGTTTACAGAGAGATTTTCTTCAGTTTCCATTT
>PVKN010003181.1:0-38491 GCA_004027915.1 Capromys pilorides | reverse complement strand
AGGAAAGGGGCCAGTGCAGGGTCGCAGAGTCCTGGCTCTTCGCTTCTGTGGCCCCTTTGCTCTGCCTCTGTCCACCTTGCCTACATCCTCAAGGTGGTGGCAGGATGGCTGTGGCAGTTACAGAGCTCATGTTCAGACACACCAGCCCCTGACTCAGGAAGCTGATGACATGTTTCATCACCATATCCCCCTTGCCGGAGCTTTCCAGCGTATACCCATGTAGTTCACTGGCCAACACATGGTTACAGAGCCACCCTAGGCCAAGGAAAATGTGTCTAAATCAGTCAGGTTTAAGTCCTAAAGTCAGGGAAGGCAGCCAGGGTGTCGTTAGCCTCACTTCTTGCTTTCGAACTTGCCCCTCTGCTTGTAGAGATGACAGCAACAGCTGTACATATAAAAGACTGCTGAAAGGCACAGGTCCAGCACCAAGACCAGAAAATCTGCGGGACAGCTAGTCTTTGGAGCTAGGATGCTACGGCCACAGGAATAGATAAGCTCGACCATGGTTAAGCCAGGCACCGTCACACCGCTGGGATACAACAGAAGGAAACAAGATCCCCAGAGCACCTAGCACTACGTGGCAAGAGCTAGCTCACTGCGTTAGTTGCTTGTCTTTACAAATTGTGCACTTGCCAGGGCTGCTTCTTCTCTGTTGTCCTCCTCTCCTCTCTGCCTGGGTGGGCTCTCCAGGTCCTCAGTGGCTCAGCCCAGCCAGCACTCTGGCAAGCCTTCACCTGAGTCCCCCAGAAAAAGCTCATCTCTCCCTCATCTGTTGTAATTTTGCTGCTGCTTTTTCCTAAGGTAAGAGAGATCCTTACTTACTTGCCTGTCTCCCCTGCTGTATGATCTCCTCAAAAGATGCAATCCCTGCTCTACCCTGGATCCTTGGGTGCTATGAGGAAAGTTCTATGCCTATCTCTGCTGAATTAAATTGAGTTAATTATTGCTTAGGATAGTGGAAAGGAGGATCTGAAAAAGTGAATGTAGCTCTTAATAAATACAATGACTCCTGAATCGGTAGTTCTCTCCTTTATTATGGCTTGTGGATAAAGAATGAGAAGAACAGAAAAGAAATAGAGATGAAGATGGACAAGGCTTCTCTCCCTCTGGAAACAACCCTCCCATAAGTAGAAACAGTTGTAGGCTCCATGGCCTGGGCAGGACCTGGCATATAGGAGGTGGTACATAAACACGTGCTGAAAGAATGGAAGATGAGTCAAGTCGTACTTTGGTGTTCAATTCTGAGCCCTGTCCAGGGCAGGGCACAAGGAACCTGGGATCAAAGGCAGGCTGGGGAGGCCTCCAGTGAGGGAATGCTCTCCACCCATTTGCACAGGGCCATCTTGAGTGCAGACCAGTGGTTCCTCAGCTAGCCCCACCCTGTTTATTCCCCCTAGCTCTAGACCCTGCATGTGTATATTTCAGGACTTGGACTAAATCCTCAGGTCAGGGGATCACCAGGCCTGGTCTTCACACATGCCAGCCCACTGCCCAAATTGTAAATGGAGACTCAAGGACCATATTTAATACCAAGTAGAGAAATGGCCAAATACAATATACTATAGCTTTGTGCTTTGGCAGATATACTACCTTCAAAACAACAAAATACAAAATGTGTATTAAAACATAGATTTTGTAACTGAAATGCAGCCAAATATCAAAGATGACCAAATTAAATTATTCTTGTGCCCATCTTAATGTTCAGTTGATGGGTCAGTGATGCTGGACTGAGTAATAAAAGTGTGCATCATCATAAATTATGACATTTTTATTTCATAAAGTTTATTGTGCATGCCTGCAAAATCACTAATTATGTTGGTGTGTACCCATAATACTCATATGTGTGTTCCATTGATGATAATGATTTGGACTTGAAAATGTGATTGTATTCAGTTCTAAAGTTTCAATACATTTCCATCAAATGGAAGCTGTTTGAAAATGCTTTTCTTTTATTTTCGAAAGATATTTTTCTTTGATGTGTTTAAACTACCTATTAAAATGAAGGATTTAATACAATCATAATAAGTTGATATAAATGCTTTAATGAATAGTACTTAAGTAAATCTATTCCTACAATCCAAGCACATAGTAGTCATGTAGTTGTTTTTATTTATTTATTTTTGCAGTACCAGGGATAGAACTCAGGACCTTACACTTGCCAGGCAGGGCTTATGCTGCTGAGCTATATCCCTGGCCCTTTCATGTGGTTGTTAATATAAAGGCACTGTATCATGCTCATGCACATCATGTCTAGTGAGGTGGTTCTCAGACAGGTAGCAGTTTGCTCCCCATGAATATTTGTCAATGTCTGAAAACCTCTTTGATTGACACAACTTGCTACTGGTAGCCAGCAAGTGAAGACCAGGAATGTGGCTGAACATCCTCGGTCAGCATAAGTTAGCTCAAGAAGAAAAATGAACTCATCTCAAATGTCAGTAGTGCTCAAGTGAAGAAAATCTGGTTGCACATGCATGCATGTGCACATACACACACACACACATACACATACTGATAGTGTGAATTGCTCCTTGTGTACTGTGTACATTGTGAATACTGTACTAATTCAGGGCAATTTCAGCATTGCAAATGGAAACATGAAGAGCAAGAAAATGAATCTGCAATACATATTGCATTATCAAAAATCCACTAATTCACACAGCAGCCAGAGTTCGATCTCTGGCATGTTGATTCCACCCAGGAGCACAAGGCGATTGAGACTGGGTGTGGTGGCCCGTGCCTGTAATCCCAGCTCTTGGGAGGCTAAACACAGGCAGATCACTATGAGTTGGATCTACATAGTGAGATCCTGTAGACCCTGTACTACATTTTTTTTAAAATCCACTAATTCTTGCCTCTGTAATAGGAAGGAGATGACATATTAATCAGTTCATCTTTCTTTCACCTGAACATGTCTGCCAAATCGCTTGCCTCCCCGCACCGACTAACACACATTCTGAAGTCATGTCCATCACCAACATCACCCAAGGCGCAGTTCTCGCAGCCCTCAGGTGCAGTCACCTTTTGTTTCAAGGTCATCAGGCAACAGATGTGGGGAAACAATTGTGCTGCTACCCAAATGGTGTCATTTCCAAGAGAGGCTGTGCAAGGCGATGTGCCGAACCGCGCCAGAGCCAAGCAAGGCATCCTAGTGACAGAGGTGCCCACGTTTTCCTTCATACACAGTTTCCATGCCCTTGAGAGATGGAGGCGGGGCTCCAGTACACGAAGCTCTGGACAGTGGCTTCTCCTGTCCTGGGTAGAAGGCAGGACGCCAGGAGACATGCCCCACCATCAACCCTGGATCCTAAGTGGGATCACCCGAGGGCTGTGAGGCTGTTAATATCAGATCATTAGCAGGTTCCCAACTTCTTTGCAGAACAGCATGCTGTTTGGCTGCCAAAATATTAGGATTGAAAGCAGCTGGCAAGAAATGTTCAGCAAGGAAGTGAGCCCACTTGGAAAAGCCAAGGGAAACTTACCCCCAGGCTGTAGCCTGAGAAGGAGCCTCACTCGGAGCTCTTCTTTCCCACAACCTTACCTTCCAGGCGTGAGGACGCCCTCCACCCCCCAGCCCCTAGGATACCTTTGAAGCTGGTCTGCTGGGAGTGCAAGTCCTTTCTGGAGCAGAGGGACTGAGGAGAGAGTCATAGCCCTAAAGCCAATCACAGCTGAAGAGTAAATTTATTTTCAGTGTATGTTTAATGAAACTAGAAAATAAAGAGAAGTAGATAAAAAAAATAAACACCACAACATAATCTCAGCTGATTTTTTTCTAAAGAGACAGGCCAAGGGGGAATTAAATGACACCATGTGCAGAGGTGAGGGCTGAGGAGAGATTGAAGCTGCACCAGCTGACAACAGCTTCATCCTTGCATTTGACCAGAAGCCCCTGTCAGAGTCTGTCAGTCGATCCTAGGCACAAAATTAGCATGGCTGTAGGTTTCCTGTGCCCATTTTATAGAAGAGAAAGTTGTCCTTGAAGTGTGGTATTAATGCTCAAGGGGATACATCTGGCAGGTGACACAACCAAGAGCAAGCCCAGATCTCTTGACTCTTCCCAGGGACATCAGCGTTTCAGGACATACCAGCAACTGCAGTTACCGTAAGGAGCTTTGGAGCCCAAATATACAGTAAGTGTTATCTGTCACTTCATTCATAGATAATAACCATCTCAGGTGAAGGAGATCTTGAAATTTTTGACGTTGATACAGATTTCTATGGAAGAGTTGGACCATCACATCACTTCACCGAAGACCTTCTGGCAGAGACAGTGAAACCCTTTATTATCGGAGACACTTGCCACACAGATTCCTAGGGGAAGAGATAGCTGGGCTTGTGGCCTGAACATCTGAGGTGTGCTCGTGGTGCGCAGAACTTCCCATAAGGAACCCTCCACATGCTCCTTAGTAGGTGCTCCAAGACTTTATCAACTGAGTGTTGGCTGAATCCAAGAAGAACAGAAGCCAAGCACCAAAGGGAAACCAGCTTCCTAATGGTAATGCGGGAGGGAAAACCAGTGAGCAAATCCCCTCACCCGGTAGGGGAAAGGGAATGGGAAACAAACAACAGAAGCATTTGGCACATTGTTAAACATTGGAAAGCTGCTGCCTTTGAAATAATAACAAAACTGTGCAGTCTCATTAGATATTCTAATGGGGAGAGAAAAGAAATACTCATGACCAATTTCCTTCCTGTTCCTGGAATTACCAGTGCATTTTTTAAGTACTGCGTAAAGTAAGTCCTTTCCTATTACTGTAAGTCTATTCATTCATTCACTCATTGACTGAGTATCTCTGAATGCCCGTTCTATATCAGACAGTGTTCTAGTTGTTGGGGAGCAAAATACTGTAGACCCTGCCTTCTTAGACCTTAAATTCTAGACAACAACTGAGAAGTAAATTACACAGATTATCAGACAGTGGCAGGTGCCGTGGTGACAAGGAGGCAGCAAATGGGAACATGGGGCAAGAGCAATTTTAAACAGTAAGACTAAGGCATCTCATTGAGGAGGTGATGTTTGAGCAGAAGCCTGAGGACCTGAGGGATTAGGCAGGGCAGATCCCGGAAGGAGAATACACTTGGCATGCTCTAGGCCAGCCAGGAATTGTGCAGAAAGAGCAGAGTGAAAAGCAGCAGGTATAGGATGCAGGTGGAGGCGGACAGAGGAATGACATTGAAAAGACGTGGCATTTAAGAGTAAGACTGGAAGGAGTGACAGGACCCAACCTGCCTTTTAGCAGGTTGCCTTAGCTACTACGCTTAGTAAAGGTAGGGAGCCAAGAGTGGGATTAAAAAGACCGGTTTTTTTGGGGGAGGGGGATCCAGAAAGAGTGATGCTGAGGGTCTAGCCTGTGGTGGGATGAGGTGGGTGGACTCTTTATGCACTGCAGAGGTGGAAGAGATAGGATGTGCTGATAGATGCGGTGCAGAGTGGGAAGAGAAAAGATTCATCAAGGGTCATTCCAAGATTCTGCACCCGAGCAATAAATAGTAAGAATAGAGTTGTCATTCATTATCTCGAGGAAGGCAGTGGAGGGAATGAAGCTTGGTTTTCATTGTATTATGTCTGATATAACATATATGCATATGCTATGTGTAGGCATATAATATAGAAAATCTACCTACCTCTTTATCTGCTTATTTATCTGAAGCTTAAGCCTCATATTTAGAGAAGGCAGGAGGCCAGACTCTGGAACCCTGGGGTTTTGCGCAGGGTGTAATCAACAAAAAGAGACAGTAACTGAGTACCCTGTGAAGCAGCAGGAAACCAGGAGAGTGCAGACCGCTGGGAGCGAAGGAACTGCTTCCAGAAGCACGAATTGTGTCAGCTGTGTTCAAGGCTGCTGAGAAGTTGAGCAAATGAGCACTGAGAATTGAGTGTTGGAATTCATAATATGGAAGTCAGCCCTGAGCTTGGAAGGAATCATTTCAGTGGGCCGGGGCAGGGGCACAGCTTGAAGATTGAGGTCTAACAGAAAATGGAAATACAGCCAGCCAATATAGACAGCTCCTGGGATTTGCTGCAAAAGCAGGTGCAAAAGGGGAGACCTAGCTGGAGGGAGTTGTCCTCTGATAGAGGAGGTGGGGTGTTAATGTAGGAAATATTACATTGTGCTTACATGCAAAGGGACAAGGACCTAATGCAAAGGGAACACAGCTACGCGAGACAGAGGGGGGTGTACTACTAATGAGGTAAAGCAACTGGACTGGGGGTGGAAGTGCAGAAGCTGGCCTTGCACGGGAGCATGACCATGAGCTGCGGCTTCTGTGAGTCTGTGACAGCAGGAGGAAAGTGGAGCATCGGGGCACGGGGCAAGATGAGACCTCGGGAGAGTACGTACGTTTTCTTCTTATGATTTTCATTTTCTCAGTGAAATAGGAAGCCAGATCGTGGGCAGAAATGGCGGGGAGGAGAGCAGAATCCGAGGAGTGAGAAGAGATGTCCCTGGTGTGAGCATCCAGGAGATGTCACAAGTTCTTCCTAAGGCCAGATACCTGAGAGAAGTTAGTGCCACCTTTTCGCAGTGAAGGAACTTTCTTGATTGTCTTGCTGATCACTGTCCATCATGTTTTAAATTTAGAAATACTCCTTTTACTATACTGCTTCATGCTCAATATCAAGTAATATGGAAAATGCAGAACAGGATAAAGAAAAAAGTTCATCATCCTTCCTTAACGAAAGCGGCTTTTAACAGTTTGACCCCTAGCCTTCTAGCCCCCTTTTCTATGATATACATTATATAGGCTTTTTGGTTGTTTTTTTTTTCCACTTTATATTGTTTTATTTTTTTGTCATTAGGTAGTACCTCAAAAATATAACTTTTGATGTTAACCTAGCAATCATATGATTATTCCACTATTATATTTTATTTAATTTCTTAATTTTGGGCATTAAAGTTAAGGCCAACTTTCACACTTATAACTAACACAACAATGGATATTGTTATATAAAAATCTTTATACACTGATGGGTTCTTTAGACTGAGCTCTTAGAAATGGAATTATTGAGGTCAAATGGTAGAAACACTTCTAAGGCTCTTTATCAGTCTATGAGACTGCTTTTTCAGAAAATTCTACCTACTGACACTTCTTCCAACAGCATATAGTGTCCTGTTTGGGCATACCTATAGGCTTAAAAGGCAGTATGGATTTACTGGTTTAATTTGCATTTCTTTGATGACTCATGAACGTCAGTTTCTTTTTGTATATTAACTTCACTTGTGTTTCAGTGTGATGCCTCTGTGAGCCGGTGAGCTGGAAGGAAAGCCTTTCCTCTCATAGAAATGCTTTGGCAGCTGCTAAGGCCCTTGGGGCTGACTTTTCTAGATTCTTCCTGCTGGAAGAACCCAGTTACAGGAAGTTGTGTGGAGAGCTACAGCTTCTCCCTTCACGTTCTTGAAGAAGGTCCCTTCAGCCCAAAAATGGCACCTCCACTCAGGGGCACTCAGATTACTTCTGCAGGTCTCCTACTCAAGCTTGGTAGACCTGAACCCCGTCCAATACCCCACAAGCAAGGACTTCATTACATTCATGACTTGGCAAAGAGGAGCAGCCAGAGGAGCAGAGCTGTGGGGACAGAGCTGGAGATGAGCTCTTGCTTCACTGCTGCCCGGTGCAAGTGGCTTGACTTATTTAAAATTAAATATTCCTTCCTGTCCAGCTGAGGGAAGCTGCTTGCACTGTTTTTTCTCAACGTTTCTCCTGAAAATATCATTAACATTCATTTCATTTGGTTGAAACCCAGCTTGCCCATTTTTTTTCAGAGCACCAGAGACCATCTGGACAGAAACTTCACCTAGAAAGGAAAGTATTCTGGAAAATGTCTAGGAAGTAGAAAAATGTCCCTTTCAAACAGCTTATTTTTGTCAATGCTTTGGTTTTCACTCTGTCTCATTTTACACACATGCGCGCGTGCACACACACACACACCTCACCATCACACTCATACCCAGACTCAGTACATCACATGCATTACACACACTGCACATATTCACACACACTACCCCTTAAACCCATGTTCATACTACACATCACTGACCTTGTACATGTGCATACAACTGCATTTGCATAATAGATACATATATCTACACCACATCACACAACCCTACAATACACACACCACACATGCTATCACTATGTCCTTCCCCATGTTCATACCATATCATACACACCACGCTATACATGCACACCCACACATCATATATACTCACACAAAAAGCACACAACTGATTTGTACAGCACAACCTCCCCATATGTACACACAAATCCATCACTGCCCTAACTACCACCGTAGCCACCCCAGTAATCACACCCTCCTATGTGTGCACACTCCCTTCTCCCCACATCCTTGCCCCATCCCACCTCCACTCTTTTTTTTTTTTTTTTGTGGCCAGCTCAGCCCACCCTGGGGGCAGGGCCAGTGTGGCATGAGGTGCTGGGGATCAAACCACGGTCCTCACACTTGCCTAAGCAGGCACTATAGTCCACTGAGCTATCTCACCAGCCCCCAGCCTCTACTCTTGAGCTTTTACAAACATACGTGTTCTGACAGACACTACAGCCACCTCCATGTCTAGTGAGGAGGGTAGGAAAGTGGCCAAAACGCACCAACTGAGGCTCTGGGATGGATCAGAGGACTAATGAAAACCTAGTGGGTCATTTGTGAGGCAGCAACTCCTGTCCAGAGCAAGGCTTGTGCTGAGACTTTGTCCCTGCTTCCTCACCCACAGGACTCCTAGACCTGGACTAAATGGAGCCCAGGGCAGCTGGTCACTGAGCGACAGTCAGAACCTTAATGCACTCACTCTTCTACTGTTCCTCCACGCTCCCCATTTAAAGGTAAAGAGATTTGGAAAATAAAGTCTGCAGTGCATGAAGGAGCTACAGCCACACAGTTCTGCTAATTGGAAAGGGGAAATCTAATCAATGCTGACCATCTGCTTTGTGGATTATCTGTGGCAAAATTTTTGTAGCATAGTGATTCGTCCGTTTTCACCCCTCCTTGGCAGTCATTCCCTGATCCCACCACCCTGAACTATTCTCAGAGATCAACAGCATTTTTAGTACCTGCCTTGCAAAAGCATCATTCAGAAAGCAAATCTGCTATGAACCCTCCCACTTGGCAGTACAGAGTCAGAGCTGCACTCCGCCCAAGTGTCACGCATTGGTGTCGTTCACACCACTCCACTGTTCCCACTAGTTTGCATGATTGGAAAGTATCCCCTCTTGACTTAAGATACCGCTGTGAGCCCCACATGCTGAGCAAATTAGTTCAGTCATTGAAATGTTTCCAAATGTCCGTGGAGGTGGTAGGTGGCAATACTTAAGATCCTGGGCCCTGGGCAGGCGAGATGGTTCAGTGGTCTAAAGCGCCTGCTTAGGAGGGCTCAGGCGACTGCGGGGACTGCAGTTTGATCCCCGGCACCACATGCTGCGCCAGCGCCACCATCAGGGCAGGCTGAGCCAGCCACAAAATGAATAAAGAAACAAACAAACACAACAAGCAAACAAATAAATAAATAAATAAAAATTAAAAAAAAAAAAAAAAAAGAAATTGTGAAAAAAAAAGATCCTGGGCCCTGGATTCAAATAGCTGCAAGTCTGGATCCTTGCAATACTCCTGAGAATCAAACCCTGAGCCTAAGGCCTGTCGGGTGTAAAACGGATAATAGTAAGAGCACAGAGTAGGGAGAGGGGATCAGATGAAGTGTTGCCCAGCTCCTGCAAGGCTGCAATAAAAGGAAGCTGCTATTATTACGAATAGGATCTAAGGTGGCCTTGAAATAACGGATGGGTTAGCCTATCGTTGCAGAATGTTTCCTGCCCTGCTAGTGCCCTCCAAGAGAAATAAGAGGGCAAGGTGGGAATTTAACAGAATGTTTTCAAAAAATGAATTGTCATTTCAGGTTAGGGAGAGATCAGCAACATGTCCCAGCATTTCAGTCTACCCATTCTCAACATTATGGGACAGGTTACAAAAGTGAGTTGACCCCGTGGTGACCATGTCCTTGCCTTTGCCCTCCCTTCCTTCATGAACCTCGCCCTTGTCTATTTCATTTTGTTCACCCATTTGGAAGAAATTCTCCCTTTTCCTTTGTGCTAAATTGGCAAGTCGTTATTATAGCAACATATCTGTTATTACCAGCCTATCTCTCTTTCAGTAGTAGATTATTATTATGTATATGGCTTAAAGGGCCTGTGCTATTATAATTTGTAAAGATCTTATTAAACAGAACAATAAAATTTCAAGTGATAACCAAGACATTTTGCATTTCGATGGTGCATTTACTTTTCAAGTATATAGCATGCCAACCAGCTGCTCTCTGACCCCTCCTGGCCACGCAGTCCTGGCATCATGCCCTCTTATTCTGTTTGGAACCAAGTTTTAAGATTACGTATCCCTTTGGAAATCTGTGCAGCACATCCTTAGGCTCCAGTGACAGCTGCACCAGGCTGAGCCAGACTAGGACGGGGGGAGGTGGGGCTGCTTCATTGCAAACATGTACCTCTGGCCCTCCAGCCTCGGCTTCTTTATTACAGCCATTCATTATTTACAAACACTGCAGGTGTACACAGAACTATACAAGAACACAGACAAGGTCTCTGCCTATGGACAAATAGATTTTTTCCCTCAGTGTTGCATCTGTCTGAGCTGAGTTGTGGGAATGCAAGGCGCAGGGGGCTGTGTCAAGGAACAATCTCTGATGGGGAATCTTAAATGGGAGGAATCAAAGGAGTGCGGGCAGCTTGAAACATCACTCGGGTTTCAACGTGGGGAAGACCAATTCTGCCCATGTGGCTTGGGACCCTCGCAAAGGAATAAAAAGAGATGCCAAATGCTTCGATGTTCCCACGAGTCTACAATGCCAGTGTGTACCTCCTGCTTCCTGGCTCTGGTAAAGTGGTTTTGGGCAGTGACAAAGGCAGGGAAGAGCACTGGTCAGTTTTTGTGTTCACTGTGAAGGTTTAAAAACATTTAATTTCCTTCTCAAGAAAGGTGAATTTGGGGGGCCAAAGAGAATTTCGGGGACACAAGTGCCTGGCTGGCAAGTACAAGGTCCTGAATTCGATCCCCAGTTCCTCAAAAAAACAGAAAGGTGAAGTTGGGACAATTTGGACAGGATTCTTCAGCCATTCTCTGCCACTGATCAGTCACTCTTTTGTCTGTATTCATCTCAGTCAGGGTGGCCTCATGGTGTTTCCCAGCCCCCATTGATCACGTCACCAACCTGAAATGTCCACCTGCCTTACACTCCTGGGGCAGCTCCAGGAGACAGACCCTGGCCTGGAAAGATGAGCAAGACGCCATTGCTGGCACCCAGAAGCAGTGAATGAATGGGAATGAGGGTGTGAAAAAGGCAGTGGGCTTGGGGCCAACACTGCCCTCCTCTGCAGGCCGAGACAGAGGGGTTGGCAAAGAGAACGCACATCCTACTGGGCTTCTAATCATTTGTTTGGACATTTCTGGATTCCCACTCTCTGGAACAAGGGCTCAGATTCTAGGAAGGCCTTAGAAATCCAACTTTGCCCTAGGCTCAGGAAGAAGTGATCATGTCCTTGGCATAGGATTCTTCCTGCTCAGAGCTCGGGGCCTGGCAGGTTTTGCAGCCAGAAACAGATATAAATTTGGCCAAGCTATACTAGTGAAAGTAAAGTAGATTCTGTAATGTGCTGAATATGCACCAGATGGCTCTGCTTCCTACCAGTCCTGTTGCGGGTTAGCAGAACCGACTGGCCTCTCATCACCAACACCATCACCATCTCGTTGCAAGCCCTCCAGCACTTGGTGTTTGCAGAGCCCTGAGTCTGGCCCTGGTGTCTGGCATCTGAGCTGCTGGGAGCATCTCCTGCCTCCTTGCCCTCCTTCTACCTCGGCAGCCTCCGCTACCCAGGCCTGCTTGTGGCCCCTCTGCCTCTCTTCATTTCCAGCCCAGTTCTAGTTTCGTATTCCCTGCTGCTTTTCAAGTCAGTCCCTCAAAGTACAGCCCCACAGCCCTCACAGCAGAATCGTCTAGACAATGGGTTAACATGGCAGTTTCTGGGAATTGACCTCCTCTCCACACCAATTCAAAGTATCTAGTGGTGGTCTGTGGGCATTTGCATTTTAACTAGTTTCCTGCCACTGAATTTGAAATAATGCTGCCATACACTCCTTTTTCTCTCCCCCACCCCCAAAAAAGACTCAAAGTGTTAGCCCTTTAGTTTTCAAGTGTAGAGACTCGGATCAAAAACCAGCTGCAAAAGATACCAGCAGATGTTCCAAGCCTTCCACAGCCCTTACACTGGAGTATCACGGCTGGCTGGTACATGACAGAAAAAGCAAAATCTTTGAAAACTTCAAAGCTGGTTATTAACCCTTGAAAGTCAGCCATGATGTGGGTATTTATGCCACAGAAGTTATAACACATTATAAATCTGAGCTTTTCTTTGAAAGCACCAGTTGAAGCTCCCCACCAGACACCACATACCATCTAGGCTACCCTGCAGTTTTCAGACAAGAACAAGAAGACTCGGAAAGGCATAGACCAGTCCGAGATCTTATGACACTGGGGCCCCAACTAGGATGGCCCCAGTTCTCACATGCATGGGGCCCCTTGCTCACAGCACTTTGTACTATTTGAGAGATGGCCTGCGAGTAGCCCTCAATATAGTTTACCTGAGTGCCTCTCACTCTCTGAGTCACTTGAGGTCCTTTGCTAACAAGCAACAGGTTTTGGCTCCTCTCAGCTGAAAAGAAATCCAACTAAAGGGCCTCACTGAGTTCACAGAGTAGAAAGCAAGGCTAGAAAGCAAGCCCCAAAAAGAACTGAGCTAGGGCAGCTCAGGATTCCACAGAGCAGGAAATAACAGGAGGGCCCTCAGGATGATGCTGGACTGAGCCAACTCCAAAGTCTTCCTGCGAGCCTTGCTTCCCTGAGCTCACAGTAAGAATCCTGAAGTGGGTCTGATTGCCTTCGGGCCACATGCTCACCTCTCAGCCAGGACTCACTGGGGCTCCTTGATCAACAGCCTGAACACCACACAGGGTGGGTAAGAGGATTTCCACAGTGAACCCAGGCTATGTTACAATGAGAAGGAGAGAACAATGCTAGGCAGCCTGAAGCCCATGGCGCCCTCTGTACACTTCATCATGACAGGGAACTCAAGGAGAGTTGCCTCTGGATCTCCTCCCTCTTCCTGCTGATACCAGAGCAGGCCTTACGCCCTGAGCACATCCTGCCTCTGGCTCGGTGCTGACATTGGGAACCCTGACCCTTCAAGTGCCTACCTTTGAGAGTGTGCAGTGAGCCCTCCTGTACACCTCGTGTCCCCTACTTCATTGTATCAATGAGCATCTGAGAGTTATTGATCCCTAAGTCTGTATTTTCAGACCCGTAGTTTGTTTTCCCTCTGAATATCCCCACCTCAGACAGGTTTCTCCGACCCAGCTTTCCCCTAATCCTTCCTGCCACTACCTTAATTCATGGTTGCAGCAACGCCTCTTGGTCTTTTATATCCACCTCTGAATTTTTCTCCCAGTTTCATTTTCTTTCTTGTCCAGTCCACTCTCTACACTATTAGTTTACTTGTTTAAAACAAGCAGATCTTCTTACTACCACCCTTACCTGGCACCCAGTAACACCCTCCCCACTTTCCCCTGCCTGCCATTCAAGGATTCTTGTGGGCTGTTCCTGATCTGGCCTCCTCAATCCACCTGCTGCCCCTCATGGCTGACACATGATCCTGGCCTTTGCCCCTGAGCCCTCTCGCAGATGTACCAGCCTTCTTCAGCCTTGGTACTTTCTGTGACTTACCTGTGTGCAACGCCTCTCCATGAGATCATTCCCTGGGAAGTTCCTGTGTCAGAGCACAAGATAGACAACATGTGCCATGCTACCGTGTCAGGTGGATGGGAAGGGGGAGACTGCCTTGGTGAGGTCTTTGCTGACCTGCCCAATCAAAGGGTCTTTTCTTGCTACATTTCTGTAACTCTTTGTTCATAAAACATGTATTCTGGCATGGTGTACGCATCTGCATGCACTGTTCACTTCATCATGGAGATTTATCAATGGCTTGTGTTAACCATGAACTTTTTATATCCTTTTTTTTTAATATATCCTTATATTTGGAAATTTGATGTTACTGCTCTCTATATTTGACCTCAGGTGCAGACGTGTGCTCTCTGCCTCTGCTGAAGCAGAGCACAGCATGGGTGATCACACACATGGCTGTAGGGGACTAAACCGGAAGCTAGCGATACAGAGCACAGAGATCCTGCAGATTTGCCAGGCAAGGTGGCAGGCACCTACGGAGTCTTGGGAAATTCTGAGGGGAGCATCCAAGGCTCCACAGCAGCAGGTCATTGGTTCAAGCTGTGTGTCAGTGCTCGCAACTGTCTCTCTGGCCTAGCTCTGCAAAGTGTTTGGGAGTAGTATTTTTAGATGCATTGCTCCCCAGAGCATCTGTGATCCGACATTCTTTAATTGAATTTGTTTTTGCATAAAGTAGCTAGGGTTGGTGTCTAGCTTTTCAAGTAGGAACCTTTTAGTCTGAAAGATCTCTCTGATCAAGGATCACAGCTTGTTTATTTCTTTAGTCCCGGCATGGCACCAAGAGCTTCCATGCTTGTGTTTGTTGAATGAACAAATGAGTTCTCCAAGAGGAAGTTGGTTATCTGCGGTGCTTGACTTTAATAGCTACAGGAGTTTAAGTGTTGAACACAATGCTTAGATTACTTGTATCAGAAATTGGAGTGCTGCAACTTTCTTTGAGAAGCCTCGTTGGCCTGTTCAAAGAGGAATATTGGCTGGGGGTGGGGTATAACTCAGTGATAAAGTGCTTACCAAGATGTATGAAGCCCTGGGTTTGATTCCTAGCACTTGGACTCTAAAACCAAAAAGGGGTATTGAGCAATCGATATGATTATTTTAATTTTTATATAGAATCCCCTTCCTGTTTGACCTTTCCATACAGTTTAGAATTCAATTTCATGTCATTAAAAAGAATGCCAGTATGTCCTTGCTTTCTTTTGCTTCTTCCCCACACAAGCGAATGCCACTCCTCAACATGTGAAATCATCCTTGAGACACTGAAGGTCCCCTATGCGCCATCTCCTTATGAGGTGCTGAGAATGATTTCCTCTTGTGATGGAGTCCTAGCAAGTATCAGAGTGGTTCACTGGAGTTTAGGAGTTCATCCGTTATTTGGTGGAGTCGCATCTTATTTCCCCAAGGTTAAGAGAGAAGCTGTGAGCAAAATGATGATGCTTTTGGCAGCTGCGGCATGGGATTGCTAGGTACACGTGAAAGTCCCATTTCACTTCCTTCCACAGGAGCAGGAGTGAAGCAGCCCCTAGCTGCGCAGCTGCATTGCGGTGCCCACGTTTAGGAGGCAGGATGTTATGATTTGTGTCTAGTTGTCCCCCTAAAGCCTCATGCAGTCATGGAGTGGGGACTTCTAGAGTTTGAGATTAACTCATGATCTATTGGGATTATAGGTGATCCAAGGTTGAGATTATGGGTTTTAGTATTGCTGGGATTATGGGTGTGAGTGTTACGTCCAGCCTGAGGCTGAGAGCCTGAATGTAATATAAGGAGACAGAGAGACAGACTCTCTCAGTTGCCATTGTTGGCCTGTTGCCATTGTTGGCCTGTTGCCATTGTTGCTGTTCTGCTGCCATGAACTGCTGCTCTCTGCCATGTGCCCTTCTGCCTTGGAGCCAGCTGAATATGGACTGAAACCTCCCGTAGCTGTGAGCTAAATAAACCTTTCCTTCCCTTCATTTTGAGTGTCCAGTATTTGTCTCAGAAACGAAAAGGGTAACTGAGACACAGGGGTATCCTATGGTTCTGCTCTCTCCATGGGATGAGAGCGGAAGCAACTTACGCCACCGCCAGGCTCAACCCATAAACCTCCCACACATGTCCCTCCATGCTCTTCCACCGCTCCCCTCCAGGCTGACTGGAGTGGTGACCAGCAGAGTGACGTAGGAAGCTATGTGCTGAGGACAGAAGAGCTGCCATCCAACTGCCAGTCAGGTCCCTGACTGAGGGTGGAAAGATGCCTCCTGCCAAAGTGGGGCCTGGCTAGGCTTTACCCTGAGAGAATGTCTTAGACTATTCATACTGCTGTAACAGAATACCACAGACTGGGTAATTTATAATGAACAGAAATTTATTTGCCTCCTGGATCTAAGGGCTGAGATGCCCAAGAGCACAACCCCAGCACTTCACAAGGACATTTATGCTACATCATCCCACAGTGGAAGGGGAAGAACAAGAAAGGGTGAGAGGAGGCAAACAGGAGAGCCCATATTTGCTTTTACAGCAACCTACTTTCAAAACAAGGCATGCGCTCTTGCAGCGGGACCATTAATTGGTTCATGAGGGAAAAACCCTTTTTTCCCCATCACCTCGTATTAGGCCCTGACTCCCAACACTATTCCATGGGGGGTTAAAGTTCTGCCAGGTAAAATTTGGGGGACACATTCAAATCACAGAAGAGAGACTATAAACATGTATGTTTGTGAAGCCTCTGAGTTGTTGGGGGTCTTATTCCTGAAGTGCTTTCCTCTGCTACCCTGGGTTAGCTGGTTCTTGCCCAGGGAAGAAGGACCAGTGCTTCAACATGGCCACGGATGGAGGCCATGAGGGCGGTGCCACGGGCTCTGCGTTTGATGCCAACACATGGCATTTTAAGTAATAACTCAAACAGCGAAAGCTGTATTTACAGGTTTGAAGATGACAAAATGCTGAGAGGGATCACTAGTCAAATTTATTTTGTTTAAATCTCACTAAAATCATAATAGGTGTTATTTTAAAAACACTTAATGTGAGCCAGACTTCAGGCTAAATGCTTTCCACATATGATCTTGTCTAATGCTTTCAGTAATCCTATAACACAGAATACCATGGCACCTTGATTCACAAAGTTAATTCCTCTAATGGTGGAAAAGATGGCCATGTTTGTATTTGTGTGTGTGGAAAAGATGGCCATGGTCAAGCTGTCCCCCAATGCAGAGTTAGCAAATAAAAACAGAATTTTTCCAAGTGCTTCTGTTTGCGAACCAAATTAATTACAAACCAAAGTGTTCATGAACTGAGGAACTACTGTATTAACCCCCTTAGAAAACAGAAAATCAGAAATTCCCAGAGATTAAGGGCAGAGTTGGTGCATGACAGCATTTACCACTAGGCTCAGTGAGGCCCTGTGTCCATGTCTGTTTGGGACAGTCCTGGGTGTACCTGTTGTTTCTGCGTATTTATTAATAGCAAAATAGCTCCCTCTTTCAGTCTCAAAACTGTCACGGTTTGGATTACAAATTATATGGCCCCTCTAGTGATTTTGCTGAGTGTAAAAGCAGCATAATGAAATTTAAGAAAAATTAATGTAGACCCACATATATCAAATGTTCAAATATGGAAAATCCAAGGTAGGAGTTTCATGTCCTCTGAGGTTCCATTGAGCTGGTGGCTTGATACGACCGTACAAATGGTTCTGGGCCCACCAGACCACCTAGCAGGCCTTACGGCTCAGCACAAGGCAGGCCACGCTATCTTAGGGCTCAACATCCACAGCTGGAGCACACAGGGAGGATGAGCTGGAGTCACTCTGGGAGATCAAGTCACGCGAGACCTGAGGGGAGGCACACAGGATGCTTTGCTTGGAGTCAAGCAGACTTTAGGGACATGTGAGCTGTCCTCACATATCCCAGTGGCTGCCATGTGGGAGAAGGATCAGGCTGATGCCAGGGACTCCAGATGGCAGATCCAGGGCTAGGTGGAGTGACAAGGAAGCACATTCCAGCTCAGTTGCAGGAAGAGCTTTCTAACAATCTGAGCTGTCTGACAGTATGCCTGCCTTGCAGAGGATGGAGCAGCCAGCCCTCGGCTGTGCCTGAGCCAAGGCAGCCGGGACCCCAGGCAGAGACGCAGCACCAGGGCCACCTGCGCTGGGACTGGGCCTGAACTGCATGACCTCTACATTCTTTCTTAATATTTAAAAAATTTTAACAGTGGCAGAAAGAACAGAATGCCGACACAGAAGAGGACACAGAATTTACTCAGTATGTAAGTGGAAGAACCAATCACAGACTGGAACATTTAAACCGGTGACTTAGAGTCCTAAATTTGTGTGGGGTTACAGGCATGAGCCGCCACACCTGGCTAGGACCCTATTTCTTTCTCCCCATTTTTTTGCTCTTCTCTGCTCTATTGCTGGTTGGCTTAACCACCACAACCCTCCGCTCCATCAGTCCTGGGTGATTTCCAGTGTCTCAAGAGCCTACATACCCAGCAGCAGAGGAAGAGTCCAGTGTCACATGTCCAGGCAGAGTCCTGAGGCTTAGTCTGATTGGACCGGCATAAGTCACATGTCCTCCCTGAGCGAATTGCTGTGACCAGCTAAGGAAGAGGTGGCCTGTGCAGGCAGTGTGAGCACCACCACTGGAGCTGAGTCTTGGTGTCTATTCTGAGCAAACCACACTGTGAGAATGGGGAGAGGGAAGGTCTCTCAAACAAAATTTGGTGAACTGTTGTCAAGAAGAGTATAAATGAATATTGGGCTTCAAACACTGATACAGATGCCCACAGGACATGGTTTCTGATTCAAGAGTTTCAAAACAAGTAAACAAATAAAGGTAAGTATAGACCGTTAGGTGGCATTCCCGTTAGAGGAAGTCTGGATGTCAGAGGGAGAAGAATCTTACCCAGACAGGGAGGGATGTGGTTAGGAAAGTCTTCTTTAAGGAAGTGACTTTTTCCCTAAGACCTGAGCAAGAGGAATAAGTAGGTGCACACAGCTGGGCAAGTTGTTCTGGGTAGACCAGAGGCATGAGTTAAGCCTGTAGGTATAAGGACGTCAAATTCAAGTGAAAGAAATTCAGTGTGGCAGGAGCTGAGAATCCTGGGAGGCAGAGTGCTCTGGGTGGCCAGTGATGATGTGGAGCGAGGGAGAGGTCAGGTGGTGGGGCCCATCTGTTCATAAACACAGCCAGTAGCAGCAGTGGAGGCTGAGAGCTCACTGAACTGGGGGAGTCCTGGCTGATCCTCTCACTATCCCTAGGGACTACACAGGCCTCTGAGAGAGAGAGAGAGACAAGTACAGTGAGTGGGTGAGAGATGCAGAAACTTGGCACTGTCCAAGTTCCAATAGGTTGTCTGGGTAGCCCTAAGCTGACTGCCCAGGGCTTTGCCTAAAGCCGCGGGAGATTAAAGCTCTCTTAAGCTATAGGCTGAAGTAGCTAAGTGACATTCTCTCTCACATGTTTTATAAGGGCCACTCTGGCCGCTACAGGGAAAATTAACTCAGGGTGTGGTCCAAGTACCCACTGAAGAATATGCAGGCCTTGTTCTAGTCTTAGGTAGCAGGCAGCCTCCTGCTATCCGGGATGGCCTCAATCAAATAACCCTCACCACCTCACCCTCACTGCCTTCTGGAATCTTCTCCCTGAGAGTGAGCTGGCCCCAGTGAGGTGCTGGTATTGAATATCAAATAGCAACAATTGGGCCATAGTTTTTCTAACATTACCTATGGAAAGACTATGGCTTTTGTCTTAATGGCTTACTGTCGTGAGCTGGCTATGGAGAAGTCCAAGTGGCAAGGAACCGATTTCTGTGGCTGATGTTCAATAGGACCTGAGGCCTCCCAGCAGCTACCTGGGCAGCCTTAAAGTAGGATCTTCCTTCAGTTGAGCCTTGAGAAGGCCACCGTGCTGGCTGATACCTTCCTTTCAGACATCTGAGAGGCTCTGAGCCCGAGGGACCCAGCCAAGCCACAGACAAGTTCCTCATTCACAGTGACTGCAAGTTTTATGTTGTTATTTGTTTTTGTGGGTCCTGGGGATTGAACCCAGGGTGTTGAGCACCCTAGGCACTGAGTGCTATCCCTAGCCCTAATCAATAATACTTTGTCTTCCTAAGCCACTAAGCTGTGGTATGATTTGTTCCACCAAAACTGTTCACTAAGATACTTGGGAAGGGCAAGACGTAAACCCGGTGTAAAAAACCAACCAGAAGCTTGAGAATAGAAGGTCACCTCAAGCTATGCCAAGGCTCAGGCAGCTTTCAGATCATGTCATCTCATGGGCCAGGCTCAGTGTTTGCCTAGCATATACAAGGCCTGAATTCAATTCTCAGCTCCACAGTTAAAACAGAAAGAGAGAAGTGAAGGAAATAATTAAGAAAACAAACTATCCTGACATCCACATCTCCTGCTTTAATTTTCCATCCCATATCTATCACTGTTGGCACATCATGTATTGTACTCAATTTGCTTATTACCTATCTCTCAGTCACCTCACTGCTTCTACCATGTTGTTTCCACAGGACATGAGTTTTTAATTAGTTAACTAATTAAATAATTATATATTTGGTACAGAGTCTCACTATGCACCTCAGACTTGTAATAATCCACTTGTCTCAGCCTCCCCAGCGCTGGGATTACAGGTGTGCACCACCACGCCCAGTTTCGGTGGCTGGCCTGGCATGCCCAGGGTTCAGGGGCTGGTATGCAGTACTGAGGATCGAATCTGGGTCCTTGAGCTTGCTAGGTAGATGCTTAGACTACTGAACTGTCTCCCCAGCCCAGTGAGGTTTTTGTCTGCTTTACTTACCATCTTGTATTCCGTAGTACAAGTTCAAAGACATTTCCTGCTGAGCCTGAGCCAGGAAGGTGAGAGTAAAAGGAGCGACTAGAGTTGGCTGAAGACTATGTTATTCTGTTCAGCGTTACTTCACTTACACAAAGAACAAAGAGCTGCAATCAAAGCAAACCACAGTGTCTGAGAGGCAGTGAGAATTTCAGGATATAGAACCCAGCTACAAGAGAAAATGTACAAATGATGAGAGAATGAAAGAGAAGCTGGGAGAAGCAATGTTTGGGGGCAGGCACTCCCACATTGACAAAGCCACCCTTGTGATGTATGCTGGCTCTGGGCCATAGTCCCCAGCCACCTTCCCTGCGGCTGCCTGTAATCGCTCTTAAGAGCTACTCCCCTGGACCAATGGGGCATGGGGGTTGTGGGGGTGCTCAGGGCATCTAATGCATCTTTGAAGTGGCTACTGTGCTCTGCAGTATTTGGCGTATTATCTAAACCTTCTCCCGATTTCACACAGAAAAATCAGCAATTATAGTTTAGAAATGGAGAAAGGAGAAAATAAACAAGTTAGAAAGGGAAATTGAAGCATATCATAGTGGAGAGTCAGCCAGTGAGCCAAGGTTTAGATTCCTAACTTTGGTTTTTGGACTGATCATTGCTAGCTTCCACTTTGGGGATGGTCGTGCTGATTTTTCTTCCATGAATAGTCTTGGGAACTTTTCTCTGGGTTCTTTAAAAGCCCAGTGTCTCCATCCTACATCTATCTCAAGGAAGACTGCTGCCAGCATAACTTAGAAAGCATGTCCCTTCAAACACATGACTTGGGCAAAGATAGGCCTACCTCCTGCAGGACTGGAGTTTAGCCCTGCCCGCCTCAAGGGCACCTCTGAACAACACGGAAATTCACATCCATACATGCTGACCCAGCCACAGAGTTCTTTCTTGTCCTTACTGATAAACACGAATCACTTAAGGAGTAAAGGACTAAAACAAGCTGAAGCCAAAGGGGGATGCCGAGTAGGGTTTTTCAGCATTCAGAATGCTCTAGAATTTATATTTCTTTCCAAGTAGGGAAGATCAGATTCAGTCTGGAAGTAATTCTTGCTACCAAAAGGAGCCAGTTCCCACCCCAGCCCACAACAGAAGCAACTGAGCAGAAGCAGACAGATGCTAATGATGGAGTAGAACAGCATTACAAGTAGAGAAAGGAGCCATCCCTGAGCTATAAATAACTGGCAGTAGGCATTTTGCAGAACATACTGGATGGGGCAACCTCCCTAGATAGCAATTGATGTGGCCTTTGTTATTTCAAATCTGAACTTTGAGAAATTACAGATGGAGAGATTGAGAATTCTCTGCAATTAGTAGTAACAAGTGCCTTGATAAAAGAAAATTCCATCGGAACCAGGACCAGGATGAACCAAGAATTAGGTGGAAGGAAGAAGCAGATCAGCTAGACTTGGATGACATAAAATCAACAGACTCATCAATTTTTTTAGCTAGGGAGGCGTGGAAGTCAACAGAAAAATGCAGCTGCAATCTTCTAAGTCACAGTGCTGTACAAGAAGTTTTAGGTAGTTCTCATTACATAATGCAAGAGTCAGCCATTCTCAATTAACCTTTCTCTTTATTAAAGTCTAAATTAAAGAACTCTTTACTTAGTATTACAATAAAAGGAATCTTGGGCCAGTGATGTAGCTCAACAGCACAGTGTCTGCCTGGCAAGCTCAAGTCTTGAGTTCAATTCCTGATATCAAAAAATTAAATCAATAAAAGAGTCTTCCTGGGGAAAGAGCTCCTCCCAACTAGTAAATTTCAAACCACCACGATTGTGATTGCAGAGATTTGGTTTTACTAAATCATAAGCTCTTCCTTCCTGCCAACAGCATAGAGGTCATGTGACTGCTAGGGCCAGACTTCTATGTTTTGTACCCTGCTGATTATTGGTGGTGCTACATTATTCTATCTTTTGTGTATTATTAAAAATAATTATTTTTTAAATTATAACTTCAGCCTGTACCTCTGTTCCTCTTTCTCTTCTTCTCTCCCCTCTTCCTACATATGAGTGTTTTGGGGTTTTATTTTTTGTTTTTTGTTTTTTTTTCCCAGTGTGTGCTACTTTACTGGGCCTAGAAGGCTTTAAACATAGAATGGGTGGAGCAGAGGCAGATGCGGACATGCTGGCCTTTGAGAAGGGACTGTCTTGGTCACTTTTCTGTTTGCTGAGAGGAAGTCCCTGACACCCAAAGTTAAAGGAAAAAAGATCTACTGTAGATCACTGTTTGTAAAGGTTTCAATCTATAGTTGGCCGGCTCTAAGGCAGGACAGTATGGGAGAGGAGAAACAGCTCATGGTGAGCAGGAGGCAGCAAAGCAGCAGAGAAACACCTGTGGCAAGCAGAAGACGCAGCAGTCCTCTTTCTGCTGGTAGCTCTCACCTCCAGGAAGGCTGCCCTTAATCTTAGTATTGCACAGTGAATCGACTCCAGCACCACATCCTTAATCCTAGCATCACTCACTGTAGACCCAGCCACTTCAAAAAGCTCCACCTATGACTGCATAAGGCATTGGGGGGTGTTATGGTTTGTGTATAGGTATCCCCCCCCAAAGCCTCATGTAGTCATGGGGCAGCTTCTGGAATTTGTAATTGATTATTGTGGGTGCTGCACCTCCCCTGGGGCAGGTGATTTGCATTTCAATGTAAGAAAGGAAGAGAAGTTCCCTGCTTGAGCTGCTCTAGCTCTCCCTGCACTCTTGCTCTTAGCTGCCACCATGAAAGGTTGTTTTCTGCCATGTGCCTGTCTACCTTGGAGCCAGCTGAATATGGACTGAAACCTCCAGTAACTGTGAGCTAAATAAACCTTTCCTTCCCTCATTTTGAGCATCAGGTATTTGTCCTAACAAAGAGAGAAGAATAATTAAGACAGGAGGACATCTAGTACAAAGCACAATAGGACGTATCAGAGAGACCATATGATCAACAGTTCAACAGAGCTAGGAAGGGAGGCCAGTCAGGGAGAGAAGCAGGTGTTTTTAAAAAATAAATTAAAGTCTTTATTGTAGTTTCTTTTGTCATTTATTCTACCAGGGTGGGAGTGGGGTTTCACTTGTCACTTTCAACCTCTAGATATTCCTAGAATTGGGGTTTGAGGCCAATTACTGCTTCCCCTCCTGTAATTATTTACTTTTGCTTTTGTCCCAAATGAATAAATGATTCAGCTCTAGTTTTCTGACTTTCTTTTCTTTCTCTCTATTACATTTAAACAAACTGTGGTTAAGATGTGTACTTTATCATCTTCACCACTTGTAAGTGTACAGTTCTGTGGCGTCAGTATATTCACATTGGTGTTCAACACATCTCTTACCAAACTGAGAGCCCACACCCACTGATCGACTCCTGCTCTTCCATGTCCTCCTCTCCTAGGTCCTGGAGGTCACCATTCCACTTTTGGTTTCTATGTCCAACTACTTTATATGCCTCATGTAAATCACATAGCATTGTCCTTCCGTGCCTTGCTTCTTGTACTTAGTACAAGGTCTTTAAAGTTTATCCCTGCTGTTACACGTGTCAGAATTCCTTTCCTTTGAGGCTGAATAACATTTCATTGCCATAACAGTATCTACCATATCTCTTCATCTATTCTCTCACTGGTCCACACTTGGGTTCCTTCCCCTTCTTGGGTATTGTGAATAACCCTGTGGTGTTCGTGGGCGTGCATTCTGGCTCCCTCTTATACTATACTACATTTCAAATATCCAGAAGGCAAAAAGAACTGAGAGAATAAAGCTCTACTTAGCCACAATGGCAAAAAAAAAAAAAAAATCATCTGCCTACTTTGTCACTCATTTTGGAAGCTGCTTGCTGGTGTGAAAGTTATTTTGCATAACATTATCTATTAACTCAAAGCTTTCAACTCTATTTAAAGCTTCACTTTAAAGTTTGACTTTTTTTAGTCCTTCAGAAGTTTTTATTATCTGAAGGAATTCAGAAATGTCTCCATTCATCTGAGATCTTTATTCTTGAACAGGAGCATCCTGTAATTCACACTAATATGCGAGGGCTTGTGGAACATTCCTTAACCAGCTTTAGCTTTTAAAACCAATGTATCTTCACTTGGTAGAATTAAAAGCAGCTGTTGAGGATATATTTGTGAGCAGGAGGTCTCTTTCAAATCAATAATTTCCAACCCTTTTACCAGTTATGGATGCAAGGAAGAAAATCACCCATGACTACATTCACGACAGTGACAAATTCATTGCCTCTTTGTTAACCTTTGCTTCTCTCCCCCACACCACTTCTCTCCCACTCAAGGAAGCACAAAACACATAAGCAAGCGCCATGTGTGCTGTGATAGGGGTGACCTTGAATTTCCTCTGCTTCATTTCTTGATAAAATCGTTGCAAACCCTCATATTTTAACTATTAATAAAAGAAATTACTTGTGAAGCACTTCGCCGATGATTCACCACACCAGCATGAGCAACTGTGGTTCAGAACATTTGTCTTAAATGGTGACAGTCGGGTTCTTCTCTGTGCTTGTACTTTCAGCCTTGGATGGGGTAGTAGAGGTTTTGTTTATGGTTTCCAGGTTCCTTTCTTCCACCAGAGAAGGACAGAGGAGCAGGATCTGAGCAGAACAGCAAGCTCCTTGAGGGCCTAGAGGTCTTGAGCAGATTATCATGTTTCCTGCATCTCTAGTTATTGTAGGAAACCTGCTCAACAAGCCCCCAGTAGGTTTGGATGATGATGATCTGGGGGATGCTGAGGCAGCACTTCAGGGCCAGATAAAAATGACCTGGAGTCCAAGCTTTAAGACTTCCTAGTTTTATGTAGTTCTCTGAGTTATTTAACCACATTGATCCTCATGTGTGGTTCTATGAAATGGGGTTCTATGAAACCCATTCACTCTATGAAATGGGGTTACACACACTCTCTTAAGGAAATCTGACATTCTGTGGGTCCAGTACTCCTTTCTTGTTGGTCAGCCAGTCTATGTGATGACTGGCTGTCATCACAGCCAGTCTCTTGGTGCCTTGTTCTCTTGGTGACAGCAGAGGGATGTGAGCCAGATGTGTCCAGTCAAACTTTAAATCCAGAATTTAATTTAGGAAAGAGCATGTAACCTAACTGGTCAGCCAGCCTTTTCTGGTGGGGCCACAGAGCAAGACAGATTCTTCCTGTTGCAGCTGCTGAGATGGGGGTACTGCAATCTGATGACTGCTTAGCCATCTGCCCTGCCACCTGGGAACAGGCTTCCCAAAGCATGAAGATAAGCACACAGTAACCGGAGGTTATAAAAAGAAAGAGCCCTAATCATCTTGTCTCCTGGTCTCAGTCTCATCTGAAAGCAGAACACCTGGATCTTCCTTCTGGGTTTAAACTAGCATTTGTTGTCTACAGTCTTCATTAGCACATGGCCTCAGAGTTGCTGTACAAGGGTGTGTGGTTGGCCATAGTGTTGTGTCTTCTCCCCCCGATACAAGGTAAGGGCAGGCTGGATGCTGGGCATGAGTCGTAAAGTCTACAGACGCCAAAGAGCATCTCCATGTGAGGTGTGGACTGGGAAAAGGAGAAGGGGGCACCCACAGACTTCTTCCTCTCCCTTTCCTGGTCCGTTAGGGCGCAGGTGTCCCCAGAGCACTGGCTCTGCTGGGCCAGACATCAGCAAGTGCAGATGCTGTTTAATGAACTACTTAGCATTTATTTACACAACTCAGTAACAACTATGGACAGGTCACATCTGCACTGAGTTAAGAATGTATTTGTAAATTGTGCTTGATTTTCATGTTAATCTCTGTTTATGGAACTGTTGACTGTCAGAGCTGAGTGGTACCTACAGGGAGAACTATCTGGGTCAAATGCTTCAGTGCCACCTCCCACGGACAGAGGAGCAGCCGCGTGGCCACGGCAGCTGTACAGCTAAGCTCCTGCCCCCAATTCACCTGGTCACTCAGCTGCCTGGTCAGAGCATGTGTGTTGAGCTTAATCATCAGACTCAGCCTAAGAAAAGCAAGAGAGAATTTGGCCACAAGACTTAATTCCTTTCCTTCGTAAGCATCCTCCCCACTGGCTAGGCCCTACATACAAGAAGTCCACAATGAGAGACGGCTTCCCGGCTCTTTGCTGCCTTCTCCTAGTCATGGGAGAGCTAACAGTGAGAAGTGGGTTTACTAGACATTTTCTCGGAAGGTGGTAGGAGTGCTCTGGAAGAGGAAGGGTGGACAGTTTGGGGCACAGAGGGTACAAGGGGGCACACAGAAGACACAAGGCATCAGCTTCATACCAGGACAAGAAGAGTGGCAGAGAGAAGGCAGCCCTACTGTCCTGTGTGGTTGGGACCCTTCCCAGCCTAGCCTTTGGCACCAGCGCCTCCACTCCAGCTGGGGCACTGGTGATTTGGCAGTGTATTTCTCAGCACCAGGACTCTCAGAATAGGACTCTGCCCTCCGACCAAGCTGGGAGTCTTCCACCAGCTCTCTGCCTCATACAGGCCATCCACCTGCTGTGGTAAACACCTGCTTCACTCTCAGGCAAGCTGGATGTTCTGTGCCCCAGGTGTTCTAGGCAGCATGGGGACTGGAAACCCCACCCCTACACTCCATGTGCCCACAGTGCATTCTCCAGGGTGCCCTGTCCTTGTCTTCAGTGCCGCGGGCTCAATTCCTCTGTCTTCCTTTACTTTCTCCACTACCAACCACCACCACCCCCACCACTCCCACTCTATCTTATCCTCCCCAAGCCTGGTGGCCCCATTATTGCTGGAACATTAATTCATAGATGTTGAAGCCAATGTGCTAAAGTCAGAATTTCCTAAACTATGGTCTAAGACCAAGATTTCCTACAGTTGTTAATGTACTTGTACTTTTTATCTACTTGAAAAGATTTCTGCAGACAAATGGTGAGGTATCAAATTCCACGGGTAAGAACTCAGGTGCAGACCTGGGTGTACAAGTGTGAGGGTGCTTTCTCAGAGTCCAGCTCACTGAACCTGGGTCTCCAACCCATTGGGCTCTATCACCGCCAAGAGTTCCTCCTGGTCTTTCCCTTCCCCTCAAAGATAGTGACAACATCTTCAGATATGACAGACAGCAGGAACATTTAGGCCCAGGAAAGACTGACATTGGCCGTGGACCTTTAGTCCAAGTCTGTAGGTACATGGAGGACAGTTGTTTTCTGAGCTTGTTCCCGTGAGACTTGGAGAGGTCACTGCGGCTGGAACCTCAGCATCAGTAGTCCAACTTCTGCGCATGCCCTGTCAGGTTCTGATGCCAGTTTCTCCCTCAAGCTCTCTGACCTCTATCCCCTTCTCATCTTGACAATTTATAGCTCCCCTCCCTGCTTGTGCCTCCCCCCTAACTCTCTACTAGACCAATTTGCTTGCCTTTTTCCTTTCTTGTTGGGGAGGATCTAAAATTCCGCTAACTTAAGCCACATAGTGGCTGCTAAAACCCTATAAGATGGGGCTGGGGATTTGGCTCAGCGGTAGAATACTTGTCTAGCAAGCTGAAAGCCCTGGGTTCAGTCCTCAGCACCAAAACCAAATAATAAACCTCTCCTAAAACCCCGTAAAATAAAAAAAAATCCTATAAGACAGATCTCCTGAGTCCAGAGGCCACAGAAGGTTGGACACTCTCTCAAGGAGAAGAAACCAGGGGAGAAAAACTACAGGAGGGACAAAATGCAAAAAAGTACCTCAATAAATTGCCCTATCATGCAAGGAGAGCCTGGCGGCTTCCCTGAGAACACCTCAGAGCTGCTGCGGGTTCTGAAGCTCCATGGGGCAGACAGGAAATGAAGCTTCCTGTGCATGCATTTGCCCAGGCTGCGTCTCTGCCCTGCACCTGCAAGGTTCCTTCCTCAGAGCAGCCCTGGAAAACAACACTGGTAAGACGGCTGGGCACAGCACTCAGCTCTGGCCTCTGTGTTTCAGTGCATGCCACTATCCAGTGCAGAAAGGACAGAGGGCTGTAGCGTAAGGGCACAGGGCAGAGGTGCAATTCTTTGCTCTGCCATGTTTACATTGTAACTTCAGGCAACTCTGCTTCTCTAAAGCTCAGTGTTCCCATCTATAAAATAGAGTTGGTAATAACCCCCACCTAACAGAACTGAGTGAAGGCTACCTAAAGAAATACATGCAAAGCACAGCTAACAGCTTCGGGAGTATATCAGGGAGTCGGTAGTTATAGTAACAGGTGTCCTTGGCAGCATTGTCCTCTACAGCCTGGGTCTGAGAGACGCTCAGCAGCAGCGGCGTGGTTCATCAAGTGGGCTTCAGAGAGGTTGAGCCACAGTGTGGAGGGGCTTGGAAGCAGGAGCTCAGCTAGGGAAGCGAGGGGGGCGCAGGAATGCAGCTCTTGATTAGCAGAGCTTCTCCGTGCAGGAGCTTTGCCGCACCTGAAAGGCTACATCACCTAGATTGCTCTAGAAAAGCAAAAGAGATCTTGAAGGGAGCTCAAGACCTGAGACAGGAGCCCATTAACTTAGGGCCCAACCCCAGGTCCGTCCACACTGCAGGGAGGCTGTGGCCACCTGATGGGGAGGTCCTAGGGTCTGGAATTAGAGTAGCCTTAGGGGTGTGGGGGAGCAGAGAAAGAGCCCTGAGGTGTGGAGTGAGAGCTGAAGGCTGATCGTGCTGCCTACTGGCTGCCCCTGCTCCTCTGCTCCTGCAGGCAACCTGTCTGCCTTGGTTCCCTCTAGCTGGGCCTTGCAGGTAGCTCCCGGTGGCAGGAACTGAGACGTGAGCCAAGGCTGATGGTAGGTGGGACAGGAATGTCCTCTGTGTCAGTGTCCCTGACGTTTAGCATAGCACTGGCTGCTTCTGTCCCTGCAAGGGCTTGGTAAGGCCAGGCTAACTGGGTGGGAATGAGCCTCGCTTCGTTGGGGCGCTTGCTTGTGGAGCTGCAGAGCTGTCAGGTGGACGTAGCTCACACAAGACATGGCGCTTAACGCACACCACTGCCAGTGTACCCTCTGCCCCTCCATAGCTGGCTAGGGAGCCTGAGAAGGGGTGAGGACACGGAGGAAGAAAGTGACAGCATTGGCCTGACTGTCCCCGGAGCCTCTGTGCCCTTAGCTTGTTGGCAGCTCAGATTCATGGCAGCGTGATGAGGATCTCGGCTCCAGCTCAAGCCATTTCCACAGGCACAGCTGGTCCCATGCTCCCCACCCCCCATCAGCTGTGATACCAGAACCAGGCTGTCGAGCAGGAAGGCCGCATTAATTTTGAGCATGTGTGGGGATGCAAATGGCAACGTGCAGCGAGACGTTTTGCTTGTACAGAGCGGAAGCAGTGACTGCTCCCTCCCTGCATCAGTCTTCATTCACCTTTCCTGTGTAGAGCGGGTGGGGCTGACTTCCACAGCTTGGCAACTGTGACAGATTCCACACAAGCTGAGGTGCTGCAGGGTGGGAGGAGGGCTCAGAATTATTAAATCATAACCCCAGAGGAGGGGGCTTTCGGGTTAACTCAGTGGTTTAAGCACTTGTGCCTGCAATCCCAGTCAGGCACAGGGGATGGCAGTTCGATCTCAGACCCACCAGTAAGGCAGCCTGAGCCAGTGAAGAAAAAAAAATCTTTCATAACCCTAGAGGAGCTTTGGCTGTAACTCTAGTCCCAGAACCTTGATTCTGGTGTGGCTCTGAAGCCTTGGGGAGGAGCGGGGAACTGTGGAACAGACACAGGGTCAGTGTCAGAGCAGGGAGGGCCCAGGGCTTCCTACTGTGGCAGCACTTTCCCCTGCTGTAGCTCCCTGCTCCCCAGAGTAGCTTGGCTACACAGAGTAAAGCCCACGGAGTCAGCTCTTGCTCTGGCCAGGCTGTGCACGTCTCCAGGAAGCCTGTCCCCAGGCCTGCTCACCTGCGCTGAAGCATCTTGAGGAAGGACGTTGACACATGTGTGCTCTGAGCCTCTGCCTCTGCCCCTGCCCCTGCTCCCCCGGCTCAGGTTCCTCCCCTCTGCCGCACGAAAGCCCATAGCACCACAGGCCTCAGAAGCCCTGGGAAACAACTAAGAATTTAGGTTTCTGGAGATGGGCTAGATCAGGAGGGGTAGGGAGGGTGCCTGGAAGCTGCTTCTTAGACACTGTTCCCTTTGGTAACCTCCAGGGTTCATGGTGTTATTGGGTGTGAGAGGAAGCTGCAAATCATTTGATACTAATAATACTCAGAACATCCAACTTGAGGGATTATTTACTTTCTGAATATAATGGATACTATAGCAGGGCTATTCTGCTATATCTGCCTAGTGATGAGCTTCCTAGCCCAGTGGAAAAAGTCATGAGATGACATTAACCCTCCAGGGATAGCCAGAGGCCCAGAGCCTGAGATTTGTATGCATCTGCAGATGTGTCAGCAGTGACCTGGCCCCAGTGGATATTTGGGGAGAGATTTGAGTGCCTCAGCTAGGTTCAGATCCATGCTTCACCATTCAGGAGCAGTTACCCATAGCCCTCGATTTCTCTGTTTAGTTTTCTTGATTGACAATACTAGACTCTGTCCCTCAGGGTTGCTGTGGGATTAAATAAAAATTTCCTTATGTGTGTACAGAGGAACCACACTGAAGCTGAGGGTCCGCAGGTCACCGCAGCCTGTGACAAGGCATTTGGACCTTGCTGCCCCACCCCACTTCCCCAGTCCCAAGAAATAGTTCCCTGGGCTTGGGACCTTGAAAGAAAGGCTGTGTGCCCAAGGGCCTGTGCCTAACACAAACTTCCTTGAGGAAAACTCCTAAAGGGGAGCTACAGCATTATTCCCAGCCACCTCAGGCCCTGTGGAGACCCCGCCGAAGCTGGGTCCTCTCCTCACACCCTCCACTAGTATAGAAGTTTCCTGCCCAGCTCTGAATCTACTTCAGTGGAAACTCTCACAGGACAGGGCCTCAGATGGGAGAGGCCCCTTGGAATAAGCAGAGACCACAGTCTTGGCCCTTGGGAGGCTTCCACACAAAGAAGAGAAGCATGCTAAGCTGGGGCACTGATGCATTGTTACTTTAATGGGCTTCTACTCTGTTAGCTGGTACATTTCCCACTTCTCTCCGGAGGGATGGTGAGGAGAGGGAGACACCAGTGGTGTCCTTGGGGACCCCCATGGGGGCCATATTTAATTCCCACATAAACTCCTCCCCACTCTCTCTCTCCTTCCAGAGTGTGTTACCTGCCCAAACTAAGCCACTTAGCAGGCCACTTTTCTTCAGTATCAGGGCATCAATAGGCCAGCATTCACTCCCAGCAAGAAACTAATTTTCTTATTCACTGCACATTGATCTCATTAAGGACCATAGTGCATGTGGCATTTCAGGAGGAAAGAGCTCCTGAGTTGGGGGCCTTTCTCAGTGTGTCAAGTAATGAGTGGGGGCCCACAAGGGGACACTGTCCTTGTTACTGTACTCCCCAGCGTCACTCAATGCACAATAAAGAAACAAATCTGAAACAAACCAAGGAGTGGAAATAATGAGATAACTCAATATCGGATCAATATCCCTAAGAGTACTAAGGGAGAAAGGAGACAATGTCCCTGTGATTAGACAAAGAGGTTGAGGAGCCCCCACATTGGTTTCTGATTGCAAACCTCAGGGAGAAGGCTTGCCCTTCCTGCTCCCCCATCTGGCAGGCAGCTCTTGTGAGGTAGTGGCTGGCCATCCTCCACCTGTCAGCCAGAAGCTCATTAGTACTTTTGAGGCTTACAGCAAAGGTGGCCCTTATTGCCATCTGTAGGAATCAGGTTTAATGATCCATGTCTTCGAGGGTACAGTCCTCGGGATTTGGACAATTTTTTTTCCATTGCAGTTTATCTAGAACTGACTAGATGGCCGTAGAAGGCCTAGGATGTGATTACAAATAATGCTGAAGGTAGGAGTAGCACTAGGCCAGAGCTAAAGAGGCTGTGGATTTTCCATGACTCTCAGTGTGATAGACTGACAACTGGTGGGTGACTTACAACACCCAGCCAAACAGAATCAGGTAGAGCTGGATGTGGAGGGCCCACCTGAGGACTGCTGTCAACAGCATAAAAAAGAGAACTGAAGAGGAAGAAGAGTATTGTTGGGAAGACACCTATATATGAACCATAACCCCCAAAGACTCAGGCACATCCTTTTATGCAAAAGACATTTTAGTCCATCTCTAAGAGTTGCCAAAGTCTCAACAGTTTCAGCAATGCTGAAAAGTCTAAGTCCCAAGTCTCCTCCAAGATTTAAGGCAAACTCTTAGCTGTGAGCCCCTATACAAAAGAAAAGTTAAACACATCCAACATTTAAAGGCACAAGATACACATTACCATTCTAAAAGGTGCACACAGCAGGATACCAAGCATTGAGACCAACACAAGTCCAAAATCCAGAAGGGCCAATATTAAATCCTGTAGGTCCTTGTGGAACATCTGAAGAAATCTGTGGCAAACTGTAAGCTCCATGTAGCTCCACACCTATGGCACTCTTTGTAGTTGTAGCTCTCATGGCTTCTCTCTCAGGCTGGCTTTGCTCCCTCTTTGCAGTTTCCCTTAGATGATCTACGTTCCTGGCTTTTTCAAACTTCTGGGATTTCCACAGAATAGGCTTCTCACTCACAACTTTACACACTGCCCTCCCTGGGGCACATTGCCTGGCCTTCCAGCCCTTCTTCTGAAATCTATGTGGAAGCCTTTTTAACCTCAGAACTCTTGTATTATCAATATACCTAAAACCACCACCACGTGGATGATGCCAAGGTCTGCTGCCAGCTAGAGCAGTAGCCAGGCTTCCTTCTCTCTTGGCTGTAGGGGTTGAATGCATGGGTTGCTGAGCACTCTGACTCTGATTTCAAGGAATAAATTTTCCATGCCAGTGCCATTCTGGAACCTGGTGCAGCCACTATTGTCATTCTGGAACAAGGGGCTCAGCGGCTTTCCCTCAAGACAAAGTCCCTGACCTTTGCAATGCTGAGGCTGCAGAGGGTAGGGACCTGCTGCCTCCTGTGATGCTTTCAGGCCATCTTTTTTTATTCTCTTGTTTCTTCTCAGCAATTGAGATCCTCTCAGCTCTATCTTTGCAGTCCACAGTTTTATTGGCATTTCCTTTCTGGCCAAACTCACATTTTGAACTATCCTGTTGGGCTTTTTGCTCTTTATTCTCAACATAAATCTAGCTAAAAGCCCCCAATCATAGCCATGCCACTGCCCCCAATATGTGGCTGTTTTAAAATATCTTTTGAAAGATTCATCAGTCCGCCATGCTTAAATTCACTCTCAGGACATGAGCAAAATGTAGACAACTTCTCTTCTAAGTCAAAACACAAACGATCCAGAGTCCAACAACCAATGCGGTCCTTCTTCCCAGCAGAAACCTCCCCAGACTGGTCTTTATAGGCCAGCTTTCTTTCAGCCTTTTGGTCTCCTGAGCTCTGACCAGAATCTCCCCTACAGAAGAACTGAAGTTGTTCCAGCTCTTTACAAGTAGGCAACATCTCCAAATCTTTTTTATCTCTTCCCATAAACCATTCTCAAAAACTTGTAATCCACATGGTCAGACTTAGCCACAGCAATGACCCCACTCACGGTACCAAATTCTATTTTAGTTGCTCTTCTCTCATTGATGAAACACCCAACACCAAAAAATGAAGGAAGGAAAGGTTTATTTAGCTCACAGTTACTGGGGGTTTTAGTCCATACTTAGCTGGCTCCAAGGCAGAGCAGCACATGGCAGAGGGCAGTCTTTCATGGTGGCAGGCAAAGAGCAAGAGCAAAGGGAGAGGTAGTAGCAGCTCATGCAGCTAACTTTTCTTACTTACATTGAGATGCATATCACCTGCTCCAGGGGATGTGAAGCACCCACACCCACAATAATCAATCACAAATTCCAAAAGCTGCCCCGTGACAACATGAGACTTTGGAGGAACACCTACACACAAACCATAACAGAGGAGTTCGAGGCCTTGTTGTCACTGAGGATGGCTGTGACACTTCTCAAGAAAGCTCTAGTTTTTCTTCTGAGCATCAAGTCCTGGCCCCAGTGCAGATCCCTCAGCCAGCTAGCACAGATATTTCATCCCATCCACACAGACTTTCTAGCTTCCACCACTGATCTTGGGGCCTTCCCAGCACAGATCCTTGAAACATTTGCACAAGACATTTTTTGTGAGTTCTACGGCTTGAGCTGGACTCTTGTGATACATCACCATGGGATCCAGGCCCTCAGCTGGATTCTTTGGGTCTTTATCATGTGAACAAATTTCCTGAACTCTCTTTGTGTATGACTCTTTGGGTTACTATTATAAAATAATCTTATAAATTATGTGTCCTGTGTTATTTTCCTTGCAAACCCTGACTACAATACTTAGCTTATTCATTTTTTTTTCTTGTTGAAAGTACACTGTCTCATAAGTAGTGGCACCACAGACATAAATAACACTTGATAATGGCAAGGAGCTGAATCTGGATTCAAATTTTGCCACTGACTCATGCATTTCACAGGCAAAAGGTCTATCATACTCCCAGGTACTAAGAAGTCCTTACAGAGCCCTGTGTGTGTGCAAATGTGCTTTTTTGTTAACCTTGCTTTGTTCAAGATCCAACAGCATGGTAGAACTGACAAACTTGCCTTCACTGTGCCTAATGGAAGAATGGAGGTCTACTTATGGAAGAAGCCACCTCCCCTTTATTAAATATTTATTTATTTATTTATTTATTTATTTATTTATTAAGTACAAGGTCTCATTCCATCGCTTGGGCTCACAGTGGTCCTCCTGTCTCTGCCCCCTCAACACTGGGATTACAGGTGGGTGCCACCAAGCCTGATTTCTGAGCCCCAGCTCTTGTGCTTGCCAGGCAGACACACTAAGCTATTTCCCCAACCTCCCTCTTATCCCTGTTTTTTATGACATGCCACAGATGCCCCTTAAAGAGCCCTCAGCTTCTACCCTCCTCAGCAACCTTTGTTGACACCAGGGAGCTTCCCTGGTGGCTCTCTAAGCTGCCTTTATCTGAATTAGGTATCTTGTATGTCTTATATCTAGACAACTCCTCACAGCCTCGTGCACTCTTAGGTGGGCTTTTGGGAGGTGACTGGATCATGGGTGTGTGAGACTGGGTTAGCCCACTGATTAGTTCAGTATAGTTCTGGAGGTGGATGATGGATACTAAACAGGGAACACCCACCCTGGGTATGAGTGTCACCAACCAACAGGTTGTAACCTGAATGTAATAAAAAGGGAAAGAAGAAAGTCTAGCTGCTTCCTGCTTGCCTTGCTATGGACTGTTTCTCTATTGCCGTGACCCTCTACCATGATGTCCTACCTTGGAGCCAGCTGATTGTGGACAGAAACCTCTTCAAACTGAGCTGAAATAAACCTTTCTTCCCTTAACTTATGGTTGTTGGGTATTTTGTCCCAGTGAAAAGCAAGTAAATAAGACAGTATCTCTCCTGCTTCCTTATTACTCTAAGTTCACTTCTAATGGTGTTGTTTAACATAAACTTACACAGCATTTACTAAACACTTCTAGAAATACTCTTGTGGTGTGCATTGTGCTACTGATCTATAATTCCAGCTACTCAGAAAGCTGAGGCAGGAGAATAACAAGTCTGAAGTCAGGCTGGGCAACTTAGTGTAACTGAATTTCAAAAACAGAATAAAAATAGGGGATTCTAGGGCCACAGCTCAGTGTACTGTGTTTGCGTAGCATATACTAGGCCCTGGGTTCAATCCATAGTACTGAAAGGAAAGACAGTGACTCCTCCAGTGAGACAGTTATTATTATTATGCCCTTTTTATATTTTATAGGTGAAAAAACAAAGGCCCCTGTAGAGAGGATGGCACAAAGTACCCATGTGTAGTACTGGGGCCCAAACTGAGACCCAGAAATCTAGTCATTGATTCTGAATTCTTAGCAAACTACGTCTTCCATGGTGTCAGATGATTTGTAGACTAGTCTGTTCATGAGGATTTCTCCCTCACCAGACCATAAGGTGTGTGCAGGCTGAGATTTAATGTTGAGTACACAATAAACGCCCTGGTAACACACCCATGTACTGGTCTGCCTGGCATCAAGGGGGAGCATACACCAAATAGTAATTTTCTTTTGGTAACACAAAGGGATGTTATATGAGTTGAACTGTATTTGTCACCCCCCAAATTCATGTGTTGAAATCCTAATTCCCAAAACCTCAGAATGAAACCTTATTTGAAAATAAGGTATAGTGGTTTAAATGAGGTCATCTGAATGAGTGGTAAGCCCACATGACCTACTCTACATAAAAGGAGGATGTGGATGCAGGCACACACAGCAGGAAAGGGATGTGAAGGAAGAGGATGTGAGAACACAGCCATTCATAAGCCAAGGAGAGAGCCCTGGAGCAGAACTGTTCCTCACAGCCTCGAAGGAAGGCATGTTCCTCACACCTTGATTTTGGACATCCAGCCTCCAGAGCTAGGAGACAATAAACCTCTGTTGTTTAATCCACTGTTTGGTGTTGTACTTTGTTATTATAGCCCCATAAAACTAGCACAAGGGCTTCTCATGGATGAAGGAACACTAACTGGGTTGCAAACAGACTGTTACCTGGATATAACAGGGAGATACCTGTCTCTCTGTCTTGTGCTGACCTGGCTGGGGCACATCAGCCTTCCTCTGTAGCCTTCCTCTGTAGGCTCAACCCCAATCCTATGTCTTGGCAGAGTGGACACAACGACTCAAGGCTTTGGGATCAAGCCTTCAACATCCGAGCATTTAGGAGGCATTCCAGATCTAAACCATACCGACAGCATCCTGCTCTGTAGGCCTTTCCTGAGATCTCCTTTAGCAAGAGTCTTCAGTATGTTTTGAGTTGGTGGCCACCACCCATGTGCACAGTGGGGCGGCTGAGCAGGGAGAAACTGTTGGTGCTACTATTATCTGTCTTCTGTACTAAAATAAAATATGTTAAAAGAAAAGAAATCCCAAAAGAAAGAAAGAAGAAAGAGGAAGGCAGCTGGGTTGGTGGCACATACCTGTAATCCCAGCATGCTTCAGAAGCTGAGGCAGAAGGAACACAAGATCAAAGTCAGCCTGGGCTACACTGCAAATGTGAGACCCTGTCGAAACAAACAAACAAGGCAAGCTTAAAACTATTATCCTGGGCCTGTGTAAAGCCACCAGTTTATTTTGCCTCATATCTGAACTTTCCAAGTGATTTGGGAAGAATTTTTTTGGGGGGGAGTCTGGCTCAGGTTACCTTATGGATGGGTCTCATGCTCCATGTGGAGGTGGGGATCCAACAGCAGTCCCCAATGCCCTAGGGACTTTGCTGAATCATGTGCTTTAATCAGCTGAGCTACCTGGCAAGCCCCTTTCCAAGAGATTTGGAAATCTATAACCCTCTTACTTAATATTTTCTTAGCGCCCCTCTGAGCCACACATAGCTGGTACTAGAAGAGGAGAACCAGCCTCTGTTCTCCAAATATTTTTGGAATGAGGGTGGCATTCCTTAAATTTAGCCCACGTTGAAGTCGCCTAAGCATCTTTGTAAAAATGCACAGAGATCAAGTTAAGATCTGAAGTTCAGTGTATTGAAAGGTTTTGTAGCATTGGTTCTCAAGTGAAACCAACTTCCCTGCATCCTTCTCCCTTTGTCCTTAAAACACCCATTGCCAAGACCCTGATAAAATCAGCATGTGTTCTGCAGGGACCCAGAGGATCTGTAGTTTGTTGGTTTGGCCATTTGTTTGTGTATTCTTTAATCATTCTAATGTGGAGAAAGATTAAGAACCATTGATCTACAGAGACACACTGTATTTGTTTTCTAGAGATGAAATAACAAATTGCCACTTAGTTACTCAAAGCATTACAAATTCATTATTTTACAGTTCTGGAGGTTGGGAGCTCAAAATGGGTCTCACTAATTCTGTCTTGCTGCAATCAAGGTGTAGGCTGGCTGTGTTCTTTCGGAGGCTCTAAGGGAGACTCCATTGCC
>PVKN010003180.1:0-38508 GCA_004027915.1 Capromys pilorides | reverse complement strand
CCCACCACCCCATCCCACCCCGCAAGCGAGCCCACCCCCACTGTCTGGTTCAGCTCCCTCCACGTAGACTTCATCTGACCCTGAGCTCTGGTCTTACCTGACTGCCACTGCAGAGCGTCCGATGTGCCACTGCCACTTACCTGTTGGACTTGCCCGCTTCACCGTCTCAGAGACCCTGGAAAACCCCAGTGGGCAGCTGATCTGAGCAGACCCCTTTCCCTCCTAGGACTGAGACTGGACAGTGGGGCCTTGTGGCCCATGGAGGGAGGGGCCCAGAGAGAGACTGCCACAGCACTGGGCGCCCTGCCTCTCCTGTGCCAGGGAGCAAGGGTGCTCCAACCAGATCCCGCTTTTTGCCACGGGGAGGAGACTTTTCCTCGCTCTTTCCCACCCTACCTTGTCTCATCCCCAAAGTAAAGCAAAAAGAAAGATTATCTGACTTGGTGGTTTGTGCTGAAAGGTGGGGCAGGTGGTACAGAGGGGACCAGATGGGGGTGGTGGGGGGGTATAGCAGGCCCAGTGGGCCTCTCTGACCTGTCTCCCCTCCCATGCCATGAAGCTGGCATGTGGGGAGCTGACACTGCCCAAGGTGGGGCCCTGGAAGCCCAGTGCCCTCGGACCCAAGGCTTGTCGTGGTGTGGGCAGGCTGGGAGGCCCCACATTCCTTTCCCTGTGAAGGAGGCCTGGGACCCTGGGATGCTGGGACCTATACCCCAAAACCATCAGCCAAGTGGCTGTTTGAAGTGTATGATGCCCTGGAAGTGGAAGGGGTCTCCAAGAGGGCCAGGAGGACAGGGCAGGTGACATTACTCTCTGTGGCCACTATGCCACTGTCCAGCACATACAGCCTGCCTAGCCATTCCCCCACCTGTGACCTGTGACCTCCTAGCCTATGCCCAGTAGTCCCCCAAGAAGAACCCCATGACCTCCCACACCAGGGAGGTCAGCCCACCCTGGATAGGTCCCTGACCCTGAGAGCAAGCCTGGGGACCCAGCCTCACCTCGGCCCTTCCTACCCCACCCACTTCTACCAGGATTCACAGGGCACAAAAGCAGGAACCCAGGACGGGACTGACACCTCACTACCCTCCCAGGTCCCCAGGGTGACCGGCTCCCCACCCCTACTCCTCTTCTCTCTGAAGACTCTACCCCCGACAGCTACACCCAGAGATCACAGTCAGGTCTCCAGGTTTGAAGTCGGGGGACCAGCTCAACCTCTGGATGTCTCTTGCCACTTCCGGAAGTTGCCCACAGATCCCCTTGGCCCCTCCGTGATGAGCCTCCAGCCTCAGTTTGCCTATCCATCCCTCAGGCCCATGAAGGCTGCTATAACTCAAAATGAGCCCTGCTGCTTCCCCGGAAACTGTGCGCGTCGCAGCCTTACCTGCTCAGACAAAAGCCAGGAGCGCTCAGCAAACATCAGCCGAGCCTTCAGGGGGAGCAGGCACCCCTAACGGTGGGCACAATCACCCAGACACACACCAGGCCACCAGCGCGCCTGCAAACCACCACGGTGGCTTCTTCCCCAGACCCAGAGGACCACTGACAAAGGAGAAACATCAGGTCAGGGGCCCCTATCTTTCTGGAGTGAAAAATGTTTTAAAAATATAGTACAAACCTTAAGTGACCTGCAAGAGAAAGGGGAGAAAGAGAAAGTGATATTAAAAGACACACCAACCAAGGACACCTGAGCCTCCACCAACCTCAGAAGGGAGAGCAGCACCGCAGCCTGTGGTGGCCACAGCAGGCTGCTAGCCCCCAGCTCCACAAACAGCACTACCCCCTCCACCACCATGGCGACACTCCAGTCCCCCCAAGGGACCCCGGCAGTTGGCACTGGTCATCTTTCCTGGCCTCCAGCCCGCAGTCTCAGTGACACCGTCATCATGACCTACAGGACCCAGTGCCCGGGTGGAGCCCACACAGCACCACCACGCACCTGTGCCGCGGGCCCCTCTGCATCCCTTAGGAAGCGCGAGTCTTTCCACGTGGGTTGGATCAGGGGACTGTGCCAGGACTATGCCCAGATGCCAAGGGTCTCCCCAAGGTAGAAGCCAGGAGGCTCCTCTGTGCCTCCCTAGACCCCCTGGCAGGGCTCATCCCAGCAGGAGAAAGGGAGCAATGCCAAAGATACTGTCATCCCCGAAGCCCTCTGCCACCACAGGCCCCTGGGCATGCTCATCGTGTTCCACGTACATCACACGTGACCTCCAACCAGATACTCTGTCCCAGTCCAGATGCTACCTCCAAACAACAGGTGTGCATGGGGCTGAGAGGTCCTGGCACCCCAAAGCAGGAAAGGCCCCCCACCCTGTGCCCCTCTGTGCCCAGGCTGGCTGCCATGCTGGTTGTGCAACAAGGGACAGGAGGACAGCAGGGTTCCCTCCACCATGCAGGGTATGTGTGGGAGGGGCAGGAGATAGGGTGCTCAGCACTGGCCTGGGCGGGGCGTGAGGGGCGTGAGGGGCGTGAGGGGCGTGAGGGGCGTGAGGGGATGGGGCACCTGCTGACAGCAGCTGAGGGCTGGTAGTCGGGGCTGTGGGAAGAGGAAGTCTCTGCAAGGAGAGAGTAAGAGGCCACCTATGAGGGGCCTCAGCCTCCTGGTCACAAAAAACTCCTGGGTAGAGGCAGAGACCCCCGAAAGGAGACCCTCCGAAGGGATACTGCCAAGGGGTGGCTCTGCCCCCAACCCTGGCATAAGGGGATCATGTTGCCCAGGTCTGCCCACCGTCCTGAGGGCTGGGGTTCCTCAGAGGGTACCACACAGCCCCTTCCTTCAGTGGGAATAGCCCAGCCTGGCCCCCTGGACTTGTGGTGGGTCTGCTACAGGCCACAGAGCTCTAGGGGACCCTGGGCCAGCCCAGGGAGGGTCCCACAGGGACACAGCCTTCTCTCCAGTGGGGGACCTCAGAGATAGCCCTTCCCTAGGCCCACCCCTCCAGGACCTCAGAGAGCTGGGAAAGGAGGTGAGGGAGAGCAAGTGGGAGCAAGAGCCAGCCTGCAGAGCATGCTGGGACAGCAAAGCGGGAGGACAGTCCCATGCAGCCGGGATGCAGTGCAGAGGAGGGTCCGGGGGCTGCTCTTGGTTGAAGGGGATGAAGAAAGGCATCATATAGGAGCTGAGTAACTGTGCAATCGACTCCTGTATGAAGCCGTTCTCACCCCCCAACTACTGCCTACGGCCGCGACCCTCCTCCCGAAGCCTGGTGCAAGTGCCCAGAAGCTAGGTAGGAGGCCTGCTTTCCGAGGCTAGAGCCGCAGCAGCAGAAGCCAGCCCGGGCACGGCGCACTGCCTGCCCCCACCCAGGTCTGCTTCGTCCAACCAGGACCTGAGCCCTGGAGCCTGTGGAGCCATGGCAGGTAAGAGGAGGAAGGGTGCGAGGAAGGCTGGGGGCCTGGCCTCTTCTTTCAGCCATGCCAGCACCTCTGGGTACTTGACAGGTGCCCTGGAGTTGTCTGGGACAGTCGGAGGCTCCTGGCTCCTGGCAGAGTGACATAAATGACCTCCTCATGAGGGCAGTGGCGGTGGTGGTCACAGAGTAGACTGTGTGACGACACAGGTGAGTCCCCGGAGACCGCCATTCCTGCACAACTTCAACTGTGGCATCGTCCTTCCCCATCCTGCACTTCTCAGCGGCCACTCTCACCAGCCACTGTCATAGCCGCAGGGACAGGTGTTGGGATTGCAGTCAACAAGTGCCTGGGAATGGAGACAGCGATGCAAAATTCCTGCAAGTCTGTGGTGCAGCGTGAAGGCCCTAAGGAGAGGGCAGAGAGGAGATGTGGGTGGCCAGAGGCCTGGGGGAGGGGCTCGGCCAGCTGCACCCATGGCGGGCTGCGCAGCTAAGCCCTCCGCATGGCACATGGGGGAGGAAGAGGCCCTGTGCGAGGGGCAGAGGGCTTCCAGACACACTGGTGATGAGGGATTCCATGAGCAGAAATACAGTGACACAGAAGGGGCCTGGGGTGCCTCACTGGGAGGCGGGAAGGAGCTTCCCGACACATAGGAAGAGGGAGGAGCCCAGGGACACCCATCACACATGGGGAAAGGGGCCCAGGAGACATGGGGAAGGGAAGGGACTGGCATGACAGAAATGTGGATACTCCATGTGCCACAGGTGTGGAGGAGGCTCTGAAGGTAGCAGAGATGTGAAGCCCAGTGTGTCACTAGCTGTATGACACCTCTGAAGGACATGGTAGGGGTTAGCACTGCAAGGATATAGAGTCTGTGGGCCATGAAGGGTGGGGACACTTCTTGTGACACTTGGGGGGAGAAGGTGCTCAGACTGAGACACAACCAAAGGAGCCTCTCATGGTGACATGGACAGAGAGAACAATGCGCAGAGAGGGTTTCTGTCACCTGGAAGAAGGGGGACGCCTGTGCCTCATGAGTGGAAACAGGCTTGGTGTGACACACAGAAGAAAGGGCTCAGTATGGCCCATGGGCACAAGATCATGCTGCATGCGACAAAGAGGAGCAGCACTGGGCAGGATTCACAGAGGGACGCCTGGCCCACAGTAGGAAGCAGGGTCCACGACACCAGATCAGGGCCTCGTGGTGTCATCAGGTCTTAGGACAGACTCAGCACAGCACATGGCAATGGTGGAGTTAGTGAGGAGCAGCACCCAGGGCCACCGCAACACGGCCTTGTGGCATGGAGCACTGCATGACACAAATGGGATGAGGTTCAGAGACACAGCCGGGAATTCATGATGATAGCCATGGAGGGATGGTTGGATAGAGGGAAGGATTGCATGGCAAATGAGGGGAGCTCTCCCTGTGGCACATGGTGGAGAGTGCTATAAGAGGCACAAGCGAAGACAGGGCTCTGAGCAACTGGGCAGTGGGCAGGGCTCTGTGTGTGCAGAAGAGGGAGGGTTTGGAGAGACAGGAGTGGAAAGGGCTGTGGTAATGCACAAGTGGAAGGGGCTCTGAGCATCACAAAGGTAGGGAGGGCTCTTGCTGAAAGTGGAGGGCACTTGAGTGGCACAGGACAGGCAAGGGCTCGGAGTGACATAGGAATGGGAATGGCTCTGAGTGAACAGGAACGAGGGAGGACTAAGAGCGACACAAGAGTGGGAGGGCTCTGAGTGACACAGGAGTGGGGAGGGCTCTGAATGACAGAGGAGTAGGGACAGCTTTGAATACCACAGGAGTGGGGAAGGCTCTGAGTGACACAGGAATGGGGAGGGCTATGAGTGAACAGGAACGAGGAGAGCTGAAAGTGACACAAGAGTGGGAGGGCTCTGAGTGACACAGGAGTAGCAAGAACTCCTGCCCAGAACAGGACTATGGAGGTCTGAGTGAGACAGGCATATGGAGGGCTCTGAGTGACACAGGAGTGGGGAGGGTTCTGAGTGACACAGGAGTGGGGAGAGCTGAGTGACACAGGAGTGGGGAGGGCTCTGAGTGACACAGGAGTGGGGAGGGCTGAGTGACACAGGAGTGGGGAGGGCTGAGTGACACAGGAGATGGAGGGCTCTGCATGAAACAGGACTGGAGAGGGCTCTGAGTAACAAGGAGGAAGAGGGCTGTGAGTGACACAGGAAGATGGAGGGCCCTGAGAGACACAGGAGTCGGGATGGCTCTGAGTGACACAGGAGTGGGGAGGGCTGTGAGAAACATAAGAGTGGAGAGGGCTCTGCATGACACATGAGCATAGAGGCCTCTGAGTGACACAGTGGTGGGGAGGGCTGAGTGACACAGGAATGTGGGATGCTCTTCGTGGAACAGGACTATGGAGAGCTCTGAGTGCCACATGAGTATGGACAGCTGAGGGACATAGGAGTGGGGAGGGCTCTTCATGACATATGAGGAAGGAGGGCTCTGAGTGACACAGGCGTAGAGGCCTGTGAGTGACACATGAGAGAGGACTGAGTGACATGAGTATGGAGGGCTCTGAGTGATGCAGGAGAGGGGAGGGCTGAATGACACAAGAGTACATGGAGCTCTACTAACATTGCAGTGGGGAGGACTCCGAGTGACAGAGTGAGTGGGTAGGACTGCCTGACACAGGAGTATGCAGGGCTGTACTGACATTCCAGTGGGGAGGACTGAGTGACAGGGTGAGTGAGGAGGGCTCTGAGTGACACGTGAATATGTAGAGCTGTACTGACACTGCAGTGGGGAGGACTCTGAGTAACAGGGTGAGTGGGGAGGGCTCTGAGTGCCACAGGAGTATGTAGGGCTCTAGAGACCTTGCAGTGGAAAACTGAGCGACAGGTTGAGTGGGGAGGGCTCTGGGTGATGCAGGAGTATGCAGGGCTCTACTGACATTGCAGTGGGAAGCATTCTGAGGGACATTTGAATGGGGAGGGCTCTGAATGACACAAGAGAATTGAGGCTCTACAGACATTGCAGTGGGGAGGACTGAGTGATGGGGTGAGTAAGGAGGGCTCATTAACTCAAGAGTATGTAGGGCTCTATTCACATTGCAGTGGGGAGGACTCTGAGGACAAAGGAGTGGCAAGACCTGTGAGTGACATATGAGGAAGGGCACTGAGTGACACAGGAGTGGGGAGGGCTGAGTGACAGAGTGTGTAGGGCTCTACTGACATTGCAGGGGGGAGGACTCTTGAGTGGCAGAGTGGGGAGGGCTCTGAGTGGCACAGGAGTATGTAGGGCTCTACTGACATTGCAGTGGGAAGCATTCTGAGGGACGGTTTGAATGGGGAGGGCTCTGAATGACAAGAGTATTTGGGGCTCTACAGGCATTACAGTGAGGAGAACTGAATGAAGAGGGCTCTGAGGACACAGGAGTATGTAGGGATCTGACATTGCAGTGGGGAGGACTCTGACAGGGTGAGTGGGGAGGGCTCTGAGTGACACAGTAGTACTGAGGCCTTTACTGACATTGCAGTGGAAAGGACTGAGTGACAGGGTGAGTGGGGAGGGCTCTTAGTGACACAGGAGTATGTAGGGCTCTATTGACATGGGATTTGGGATGCCCGTGACACAAGATGGGGAGGGCTCAGTGACATAGGAGTTGGGAGACCTGAGTAGACAGTATGGGGGAGGGCTGAACGGTGACACAGGACTGCGGAAGGCTTTGAGTGAATAGTAGTAAGAGGGCTCTGAGTGACACAAGATATGGAGGGCTCTCCTATTACTGGAATAGGGAGGGCTCTGAGTGACACTGCATGGGCAGGGCTCTGAGTATCATAATGGTGGGGTGCGGAGGAATCTGCATGCTGGAGCAATGGGGAGGGCTCTGAGTGACATAGAACTGGTGAGGGCTCTGAGTGTCACAAGTCGGGAAGGATCTGAGTGACAGGACTGGTGAAAAATCTACTGACACAGGAGTGTGGAGGGCTCTACTGACATAGGAGTGGAGAGGGTTCTGAGAGGCATAGAAGGGGTCTGTGTGAAACAGGACAGGAGTGGGCTATGAAATAGTGACATAGAAATGGGAAGGACCCTGAATGAACAGGGATGGGGAAGACTCTGAGTGACAGGGTCAATGGGGAGGGCTCTGAGTGTCATAATGGTGGTGTGGGGAGAAATCTGAGTGCTGGGGCAGTGGGGAGGGCTGTGAGTGACACAGGGCTGATGAGGGCTCTGCATGTCACAGGGTCGAGGAGGGATTGAAATTACAGGGGCAGTGGGGAAGGCTCTGAGTGACTAGGAGTGAGGAGGGCTTTGAGTGACACATGAGTGGAGAGAGCTGAGAGTCTCACAGCAGTGTGGAGGGATCAGAATGACAGGTGGAGTGGGGAGGGCTCTGCGTGACATAGGAGTGGAGGGAACTGAGTGACACAGGACTGGAGAGGGCTCTTCTTGACATAGGAATGGGGAAGGCTCTGAGTGACATAGAAGTGGAGAGGGCTGTGAGTGACACACGAGTAGGTCGGGCTGTGAGTGACAGAGGAATGGAGGGGCTCTGAGTGAACAGACTGGGGAGGGCTATGAGTGACTCAGAATTGAGGAGGCCTCTGATTGACTGGGGAATGGGAAGGGCTATGAGCAACACAAGAGTATGTAGGTCTGTACGGACACTGGAGTGGGGAGGGCTCAGAGACACAGGAGTTGAGAGGGCTCTGATGACAAAGGCATAGGGAGGGTTCTGAGTGACATAGGAGTGGGACTGTCCTGAGTGACAGTGACAGGGAAAGGAAGGGCTAGGAGTGACATAGGATGGAGGGGCTCTGGGTAAACAGGACTGAGGAGGGCTCTGAGTGACCTGAGCGTGGAACAGGCTCTACTGACACAGGAGTATGGAGGGCTCTACCGACATAGGAGTGGGGCGGGTTCTTAGTAACACAGAAATGGAAAGGCTCTGATGTAACAGGAGTGATATAGGAGTGGGTAGAGCTCTGTCTGTCACAGGAATCGGGAGGCCTCTCAGTGACATAGAATTAGAGCGGCTCGGAGTGACACATGAGTGCAGAGGGCTCTCGCTGACACAGGAGTGGGAGGTCCCTAAGTACTTAGGAATGGGGAGGCCTCTGAGTGACATAGGAGTGGGGAGGGCTCTGAGTGACAGAAGCAGGTAGGGTTCTGAGTGACAGGAGTGAAAAAGGCTCTGAGTGACACAGAAGTGTGGACGGCTCTGAGTGTTCACAGGAGTTTAGAAGGCTCTAAGAGACACATGAGTGGGCAGGGCTCTGAGTGACTTAGGAGTGGGAGAGCTGTGAGTGACATAAGGGTGGGGTGGGCTCTGAGTGACCAAGAATGCGGAGGGCTCTAAATGCCACAGGAATGGACAGGGGTGTGCGTCACAGCAGTGGGGAAGAATCTGATTGACAGGGGGTGTGAGGAGGGCTCTGAGTGACACAGCCATGGGGAGAGCTCTGAGGATAGGGGTCCTCAGTGTGACACATGGCACAGTGACAACTGTTGGGAGAAAAGCTACAATAGGCCCAGAGAGGGTGAGGAGTGTCCACAGGGCGTGTCTGCGTGACACCTGTGCGAAGTGGATCTGTGGGAGAAAGGAGCTCTGGGTAACATGGAATAAAAGACGCACATGTGTCCCCCCAAACACTCTCCAATGGGAAATGGCAGGGTCCTGCGCTGGAGGCCAGAGATCCAGGGTCACCTCTGCCTGGTGAGCACCAAGGCCTCCCCAAACGCATCTCCAATCCTGACCCGTGATGGACCCAATCTGGGAGGCTCCTGCCACTCAGCCACCACCACGAACCCCATCAGCATCCCTGGTTCATACCATGAAGACCACCAGGTTTTAGGATGGGGTTTCGTGGGAGTCTCCGATGTTCCCTGAGCCTCCTCCCTCCCCAGATGGGCCACAAGGTCTGCAGAGATGCCAGCGGACCCCACCCACCTCAGGCTCCCAGATCTAGGAGCTCCTCAACTTGCTGAGCAGCGACACACCCGAACACGCTGAGCTCAGGGCCCCAGCATTCATTCCCTGTTACAGCCCAGGACCCCAACAAAACCCACATTGAGGAGCTGGCTGCGGCGAGCACGGTGGCCTGGCTGAAGGGGCAGTAGTTCCCCAGGGTCCAGGCTTAGGTCCAGGAGGAATGGACAAGATGCTGAGAACCCGAGCGCCTGGGCCGCTGCTGAGCCCCGACACTGCGTACAGAAGCACCGCGCTTGGCGCAGGATCTCCTGTGCACCTCCCACCCCACTGTCCTGGGCAGCGCAGCCAGGGCCCTCCTGCTGTCCACCGGCTGGCGTGCATGAGTCTGCAGCAACATCCATGTACAGGTGTCTGGACAGGGCCTGGCACACAGTAGTCCCTCACCGTATGTGTAGAACGGGTGAACGAAAGCCTACTATGTACAAGGCCCTGGAGGCCAGAATGAGCCGGAAGCGAAGATGAAGGTGAGGTGGGTGATGGAGGCTGGAATGGTCACGGGTGACAGCGGCCAGATGGAGGTGGCCGAGACGAGTCGGCTGGGACGACGAGCACAAGATGGGCCCGAGCCCGAGCGGCTGGCGAGGCAGGGCCTGGTGGGGGCTCAGACTGTGGTGGGAGCCCTGCAGGGGTGGAGCTGGAGACCCCGTCGGCTGAGGTCAGGGCACTCTTCTACACGCAGAACCCGTGACGGAAACTCATGCTGCAGAGAACTGACTAACTCCCTCAGCCCTGCTTATTTTCACTTAAATTGTTTTGTTCGAAATCAGCACTAGAGATTGGACCCAGGGCCTTCTGATTGAGCTGTAACTCCAGATATTTTTGATTGGTTGGTTGGTTGGTTGGTTGACTGGTTGGTTGATTTTGAGAGAGTCCCACTATGTGACCAAGTTGCCCTAGAAGGGCTCGAACTTGTGATTCTTCTACCTCAGCCTCCCAAAGTAACGTTGTTGTGGGCATGTGGCACCATGCCTCGCTCCATTTTGATTTTGAAATTAGCAATAAAGTTTCTCTGCCAAGTTTAAAGCATCCAGCGCATCACTAATAGATTTAGGCCTGATCGTCACTACAAATAAAGTTCCTAAGATTCCTCCTCTCCAAACCTCCTTGGCAAGGCCTTCAGGCTAAAAACACCTTTTCCAGAAATACTCGAGTTATTTTTGGCACTTCTCAATGGAAATAAATGTTCGAATGCATCAACAAGACAAACATTTCCCATCTGGCCTCGGAATCACCGGCGTGGGACAGCCGGGGCGCACACACTCACCTTGCAGCTGGTGGTGGGCAGCGTCTCAGCAGAGCAGCAGGTCACAGACCGCGTTGGGGTCCAATCCTTGCGGAAGGTCTGTCCCAGCAGTCGAGCTCGGGAGGCTCGGTCAGATCTCGAGGTGCCGGGGCCAGCCCAACAGGGCGGCTGAGGCACCTTACTGCAGGAACGCTAGCCCTGGCCTCTACCTGGGAAACTGAGGCAGAGCTAGCAGGTGGGGCCTGGCCAAACCCCAAGCTGGACTAAGAGCTGGGGGGGGGGGGCATTCATCCCAGGCCCCAGGGAGCTGAGCTGCCCCGCCCAGAAGAGGTAGTGGTGGGAGGAGACAGAGTCCAAACCACCTCTCTCCCTGCTGCGCTGGCATTGGGCAAAGCCTAAGGGACACGTGGCACAGGGACGACTCCAGGCACTGACTGGATCTGGGGACAAGCAGGCATGGCGGCCACACTCTGGGCATCTGGAAATCTGCTCTCTACGCTCTCTGCCATCTGTCATCCTCACGGATACGGGCCCACAACCTCAGACGTGCACACGCACAAGCACACGCGCACTTATGACATGCACACGCTCACGCGCTCACATTGGCACACATGCAGCACACACACAGGCACACAGCAGGCCTGAATGCGCAGGCGCTGTCACCAGTGTCCTCAGCACAAGCCAGCGACCAGCGCAGGAGGCTGGGCAGCTGCTGGGCACGGGGTAGACTGTTCTCTGCCAGCCTGAGGAGCTGTAGAAGCAGCACCTCACTGAGGCGTGGCACTGAGCTCTGCAGGCCTGGCCCTTGTGCGTGACCCTCATAAGTCCTAGCCTGGCTGGCACATCTCAGACTTCAGAAGGGCAGATGTGGGGTGCACCGGGGTTCTGTCCCTTGCAGGGAATGCCTTTCTGGCCTCAAAAGGTCCTGTTGCCCCTGTGCCCTTGGATCTCTGAGAACCCAGTGGCCTCTGGCTCTCCCACACAGCTGGCCCCACGGACCCAGGCACCAAGTGGCACTCAGCCCACACCTCCTCCATTCTTGCCTTCCATCATGCGCAACACAAGCAGACAATAAAGTGCTTTGTAAAGTGCAGGTATATAGGCAACGTTCCAGAACCCGGCCAACCCCCACCCCTCCCAAGGGCCCTCTCAGCTGAAGACTGTGACCCCGGGACAGCTCACCCAGTGTACCCACCTAGCCACTGGTCAACAGCACTCAGTAGGCACTCAATAAATGTCTACTGAGTTGAGCAGCGCTGACATCATGAAGCCACCCCTCCTCACTCAGTGTAATTCACTTCCAGTGGTTCTACCCAGAGGCCTCCTGGCTATGCAGGCATCGGGTAGCCATTTGGGAAGCCACTACCCAGACAAGGGGCTAATCTATGTCCCTAGGGGGTGAAGGTTCTCTCTCTCTTGCTGCTCATTATCTGTCTTGCGGGGCTGCTGGCCACTGACCACCCCTGGGCCCAGCCCGAGCTCTCCACCCACCTCCACCCTTGTAGCCACTCCTGGTTTCAGCCTTTGCAAGGGGCGCCTGCTGCCATCAAAGACCTCTGGATTCTCGGGCAGTTTTCCAGTTCAGTCAAAAAATGCTCTCTGGGTAGGTGCAGTTCAAGGAGCCTTCAGCAGGTGGGAAGGTGATAGGTCCTACGGCCTCAGACACTTGAAAACCACCCCCCATTTAAGGGAGGGGAACAGGTGAAAGATCTTGGGCACCTGCCTGCCCTTGCCTCGCTCGAAACGCTGGCTCTTCAGCAGCAGCCACAGCGACAATAAGATGGAAAGATTACAGTTATTGCAGGAAAATCGCAGTTCCGAGCTTCTGTGCTCCCAGAGTGCACATAGAGCGCAGCACAGCGCAGCTCCTTTTGCAGAAAAAAAGCCGTGGTCTTCACCTCGCCCGCCTCCCTGCCTGGGGTCCATTTTTCTCAGTGGCTGCTTCTCATGAAGTTCCCCAGGTCTTGCAGTCTGTCACCTCTGCCCATAGCTTGGCCCCAAACCCTGTGGACACTGTGTCCCAGTGATCAGTACAGGCAGGTGACTCCATAGCTTAGGAGAATGCTGCTCCAGCCAGGTGCAGCACACGGCACATCATGGGGAAACCGAGTCTTGGAGAGGAGAGTGGGCGCTGAACTGGGGCCAGGACAGAACCAACCCTTTGTCTGCAGTTGGGGCTTAGCCGGGGACTTCAGTTCATCCTGTGCTCAAGGGCAGGACTCGAGTCTGCTTCTGAGCCTCGCCAGTGCAGCCCACAACTGCATGGATTCGGTACTGCATGTTCTTCACAGGCCTCACGAGGGGGCTCACCCTTCTCACCTCTGGCTTCAGACTCAGTTGTGGGGGCTTGCAGGCAACTGGCCACGTGTGGTTCTAGTAATATCATTCTTGGAAAGTGCCTAGAATAATTTGGCCCAGGGAGAAGGATGGAGCACAGCAGCTTCTCCTTCTTGCCACTCCATGGCTCAAGCTCTAGTTCCCCATAAGAAGTCCCATGTAGTTCCAAGCTCTAGTGCATTTCCAGGAAAATCACAAAGTGATGTTGTTGTGAGGCCATGTTTTTAAGAATGTCCCCTATCTGCCCCCTTTCCTCCATACTCCAGCTGAATACAAGTCATTTTCAGGGGCCTATCATGAGAACCATGTAAGAACAGCATTCCTAATCCCCAGTTCCACCAAAATAATAATAATAATCGTCATCATCATCATAATAATAAAGCATTCCTGATGAGCTGAGACTCAAGAGTTAAATAGGGAGCTAGGTGGTGGCCTAGCACTCACGAGGCCCGGGGTTCAAGGTCCACTTCCAAAAGGAAAACAAAAGTCAGATTCTCCAGAGAGCCTGGTCTAGACCTTGACAGAATCCATGCATCCACAGTAACGTTCAATACTTTCTCTTCCCACTGTCTACATTCCCAATCACTTCTTGTCTACCCACGATGTTCTGATTGTTTCTGAGCAAGGTGGTCTTTTGGCCTTAGTTCTGTCACTCTTTCCTCTGTGGACAACCTGGAATTAGCCAAGTTCCCGGGAGGACAAGAGACACCATCTTGGTGCTTAGGGCAAAGCTCCAGTCGAGCAGGCAGCTCCTCTAGGACTGCTGGCATCTGTGTCTCCATGTAGGACACTCTCCTTTGCCACCTTCGCGAACTTCACAGCCATCAAGATGGCTTGGCTCTGTCCCCAGTTCCAATTTGGATGCACGTACATAGATGGAAGGAGGCAGCCAGTTCGTACCAGCCACGAGGTCTACAGCTTCATGCCAGGCTGGTGAGTGGGTCCTTCATACCTTCCTGTGGGAGAACAGCTGAGCTGCAGAAACTACCTTGGGTTGCATGGCAGGGTCCAGCCAACTTGGAAGCTCTGTGGGTGAAGTCTGTTATGTGCCCACCGCAGAGTTCATCACAACTAAGAAGCAGGAAACACTTCCCTGTGGCATTGCACTCTCAGGTGGACACTGTTCAGAGCACCATTTTGGTCACCATTTGTGTCATCTTCTTACTATTACTCAGTCGCCTCCTCTCAGAAGCCTCCTCTCCATGACCCTCCTACAGGTGGATCCCATCTCTACCTTGGTGTTGCTGCCCGCTGAGTGCCACAGGTCATGAGGAACAGCAGTGTCCTCGGCCTCATGCAGTCTCAAGGTAATCTCTGGCCACACCCAACCCTGCCCAGGCAACCTCAGGACCTCAGTCTCCAGGTCTTCTCACCACTTCTGGACATGAGAAACTGAAGATGGGTGTCTCAGGTAGAAAACGTGACGGAGGCCGCTGTCTGGAGCTCTGAGCTTCTCTGGTGGCTGGAGATACAATCTGCACCTTAAAGCATCAAAGAATGCCCTCCTACTCCTCTCAGCTTCAGAGGCTCCAGCTCTAGAATGTCAAGCAGCTCTCTGACACCTAAATGTCATCTACAACTAAAGCTCTAGAGAAGGATGTCTCTTTTTTTAGACATCTGAGCTTTGTTAAGAGCTGAAGTTAGAAATCCAGCTCTGAAATATCAAAAAAGCACTTCTTTTGGGACATTTTTGAGTTTTCCTCAGAGGCTGGAGCTGGAGTCTTTGACTCTAGAAAACCAAGGAGGTCCAGAAAGGTGAACCTCCTGGAAGCTTCACTGCAAGATGGGACAGATTCAGTCCTGGCTCTGCTGGAAACTGAAGAAGTAGGCTTGGCTCTAGACATCAAGGAGTCCCCGCCTTCGGCACATCCGAGTATCAGGGGCTAACTCCAGACATCAGTTTCCCCTTTCTGGTCACCTGAGCTTCAAAGGCAAGAGCTAAATTCATGACTCTGAAACATCAAGCAGGCCCATCGTTCTAGACAACGGAGTCTTGCTGGAGGCTCTAGAACGTCAGAGTCCCCTCTTTCTGGGCAGTCTCAGGTGCAGCTGCTCTGGAACAAAGCTGTTCATCTCCCCAAACCTCTGGACCCCTCAAAGACTGGAACTGCAGTCCTGAAAAGCAAGCAAGTTCTCTGTGGATGTCTGAGCTTCACTGGAGGCTCAAGCAAGAGTTCTGCCCCTGGAACATCAAAGAGCTTCCTTTCCTGAGCACCTCAGCTTCCCTGCAAGCTGGTACAGAGCTGGCTCTAGAACATGAGTCTGGTCCAAGTTTCTCCAAGGCCAAGCACAACCAGAGGTGGAAGTAGTCTTAGCTTGGAACAACCAGGAGGACCCTCCTTTTGGTACCTGAGCTTCATGGGAGGCTGGAGATGGGTTTCAGCTCTAGGGCATGATGGACGTTCTGCCATCTGAGCATCAGGACCTGCATCTTTAGTCCTTGCTTTAGAACATCAAAGAACTTCCCATTCTAGAATGCACTCCACAGGCAGCTGGGCCTAGATGACTAAGGAGGTGCTTCTGTCTGGATGCCTTAGCTTTGTCAAACACCAGTCAGGGTCCTCAGCTCAAGAACATCAAAAGAGAGCAGTTATTCTGAAGGTCAGGGGCTTACTTGTCAGAGGCTGGAGCTGGGGGCCTGGCACTGGGAGATCAAGCGGGCGAATCATTCTGGATGTCTCAGCTTCAGGGCCTTGGGCTAAGGCCCCAGCCCGGGAACACCAAGAGGGCACCTCACATGGGTGCCTTCAGGTTGTCAGAGGCTGGAGCTGCTCTGGACCAGAGGGACTCAAGTGTGCAGGGCCCAGCTTCCTGGAGGCTCTCTCACCATCAGTAGGACCTGGCAGGCCTTGGCTGGTCATGGACGCATCCGGAGGCCATCTCTGCTCTTCTCCCTGCAGCATGGACTGTCTGTCACTCTGCAGCGGCCATTTCAGTCTCTCTTAAGCGCAGTGGGTAGGTCTGTGAAGCTGGGGCTCCACCGTGGCCCTGAAGGTCGTTCTTGTTCTCAACAAAAGGTCTGTGCTTGATCCTTTGCACTCAAAGAAATGGAATTGACTGCAGAGCTCCTGAGGTCCCTCACTATAAGGAGGGGGAGGGGCAAAGGAGAAGGGAAAGAGGAGGAAAAAAGAAAAATGAGGGGCGAGGATAGGATGAGAGGAAGAAGGAAAGGGTAAGGGACAGGAGAAAAAAGGAAATAGAGGTACAGGGATAGGTGGTACCAGTGGCCCTAGTGGCATCTGTCGTTGATGGCCATGGTGGCTGCTTTGGTTTCGATGGCTATGATGGCCACTCTGGTGTCGATGGCTATGGTAGCCATTGTGGTGTCAATGACCATGGCAGTCACTGTGTTGTTGATGGCATGATGGCCACTGCGGCGTCGATGATCTTGATGGCATCCTTGGTAACAGTGGCCACGGTGGGTGCTGTGTTGGTGATGGTCATGTTGGCAACTATGGCAGCTATGACCGTGACGATCGCCTTGGTTGCAGTGGCCCTGGTGTCCGTTGTGTTGCTGATGGTTGTCGTGGCAGCTGTAGTCATCTTCTCCTTCTCTGTCATCTGCTCAGCAACTCCTTTGGTCCCCACTACCTCTACTGGAGCTGCCACGGGCTGCTTGGCAGCAGGACAGCCAGTTGGCCACAGGGGTAGGAGCAAGCATCACCTGCCCATACTCGCCGGCACCCCCGTGGGCCAAGCAGTATGGGCTGAGGTGTTACCTCTGCAACCCACAGAGACTTGCTCAAGAATAAGTGCTGGCCCAGGGTTTTAGGATGGGTCTTCTCAGCCATGGTGACCCCGTAGCTACAGCCCGGGGAAGCATGAGAAGAGGAAGACTCATGACTCTTGATGGACATCCTTTCTGGGCTCCAGGGATGAATGGTGAGCCATTCTCCAAAGCCCTCCCCTTCAACTTCCTGCCCTGGGCTTCTTCCTGGAGTGTGGCGATGAGCACCAGACAAGGTAGTCTGGCTGAACACCCGTGATCACCCTTCCAGTGGGGCACAGGTAGCTTCCTGGTCCCGAGCCTGCTCCTTACCCATCTCCCATTAAGCTGTAAAAGGAAACCCCACCAGATAGAATGCCCAACTCCCCTCCTCAGATTAGTAGCACATCATCACTGCATTGGTTAAGACAAGAAACATTTATTGACAGCACGATAGGTCGAGCCCAGCCTGGTGCTTCGGAACCGCGTCCAGGGCCTCAGAGCAGCCCTGCGCCTGGAGGAAGGTGTCCCAGCCTACTCCACAGAGGCAGGCTGTGCAGGTTCTGCAGTCCCCCAAGTCTCAGCATTCGGGGGGAGGTGGCTGACCCCCACATCGGCGCAGTCCATCAGTCAGAGGGCGCCTCTCTACTCAAGGGGAGGCCTGGTCCAGAATCTTTGGGTCCAGCCTGTCCCGTGGGAATGTGTGCGCCGGGTGTCCCCGTGGCTGTGAAGGCTGAGAGAGACACAGTTGCAGATGAACCCACCTGCCCCCAGCCCCACAGGCTGATATGAGTTTTCATGCAAACAAGCAGGCCGGGAGGGAGGAGAGGACGGCACAGCCCTCGGGGTGGGGTGGGGGGGACAACACCATGGCCACCTGGGTTTCCGGTAGCCATGGCAGGGTGGGGGTAGCACACAGCCTTCAGCCCTGACCCAAGAACCTTGCAGCCTTCACACCTCACCCATGGCCTAAAATCTGCTGCACCCCTCCAGGTGGCCGATTCTCTCTCCTCCTCTGCATCTGTGGGCCCTGGGGATGGAGTAGGGCCTTCACACCCAGCTACATGCCCAGTCCTTTTTCCCATTTTCATTTTGAGACAAGATCTCACTCAGTCACTTAATGACCCAGGTTGGGCTCCAACATGGGCTCTTCCTGCCTCAGCCACCCAGAGTGGTGGGGCCTTTAGGCATGCACCGCTATGCCTGGCTTGGCCCCTCTTTCTGCCTCACCTTCCCCTTCCAAACCTGCTGACTCTTCAGATTTCAGTGCAAAGCTCTCCCCGATCCCTGCGTCTCCCTACTGCAGGCTGAGTGCTGCCCCCAAGCCTTTTCCTCTGCCGAGCATTAAGGTTCACTGCAGAGTTCCATTCAGGGAACACAGTGCATCTTTGCCCAGTTCCCCCAGGGAGGCAGCTGCCATGCCAGCTCCACAGCAGCTAGGGACTCCCGGGAGGGCAGGGCTGAGAGCACCCCATGCCACGTAACAAGCTTTTAGTTTCACATGAACGATCTTAGCGAACTCCACAATAGCCAGACAAAGTTGGTGTGACTACCTCCAAGGTACAGGTAAAAGGACTCGCCCAGGCCCATGCAGTTAGTAGGGGCTCAGGGCAGCCTCAAAGCCAAGCCTTGATTCTCATGAGCTGGTGTGTGACACACCTCGAGGCTCAGGTCTTTCAACCACCCTGGCATGACACCAGTCACCAGTGACTCCCACTTCTACATGTGGCAAAAGCAAGGATCGGGATGGTGGACTAACCCACCCAAGGGGACCTGGCTGACATGTGCATCCCTGGGGCCAGAACCCAGAAGGGACAGAGCCTTGGACCCCTTTCCCAGGCAGGAGCCCTGCTCTGCTGTGGGGTAGACAAGAATCAAGGCCTGGCATCCAGTCACCTCTACCTGTGGTTTGCTGGGCACCCATCCCATGGCTGTACCCAAACCCAGGCTTGTGTCTCCCAAGCCCATGCCGATGTCACCAGGAGTGTGAATAGACATGTTGGGCCTCCAAGGCAAAGGTTCCAGAGGCCACCGGGGAGGGTGCGGGCACGGGCAGGTCAGCCCAATGGTTGGAACTGGTCAAATGCCTCATAATGAAAAGCCCTAGGCCAAATCACCAAGAGGAGAACATTACAGCCCAATTGCGGCTTCATTTTGGATACAAATCTCCAAATCAAATCGCTACCAGTCAGGACCTTAGCAGCTGCCTGTGCTCTGGGTGAGGCCTCAACACAGGCACAGACCCTGGGGCTTCAGTGGAGCCTTTGCCAAGAACGCACACCCTTTCGTTTTATGGAAAGGGAAGGACATCGGTCAGGTAGCCCAACCCTCTGCACAGCCGTTCCCCATCGCCCTCTGCATTGGAGAGCAACTAGTTGGCCCCTACTAGTGCAGAAGCAGGCAGGGAGGGTCAGGGGAGTGCAGGCCTTGGAGGGCATTCGCATGCAACCTTGGCTTCCCTGCCCACCCCACAGGGACACCAGGTCCCAAGACAGCCCCAGCCCTGGGCTGCACGGCCCTCTCCACAGAGGAGCTCAAGGTCTATCCAGGCACAGGCATGGATGCACCCATGGACTCCAGGACCCCCAGGAGAAAAGCCAGTGTCCTCTCCCTACTGTGGTCCCCTGGAAGCAGGAAGAGGTGCCCACATGCTCCCCAGAGGCTGCCAAGGACCGGACCGGACTGGGCACACACACTGAAGACCACACTGCAAGCTCCCACACCACCCCACCACCAAGCCTGCAGGAGGGGACAAGGAACCTATGCCACTGATCTGGTGGCAGGTGTAAGGGGACAGAGGAGCAGCAGCCAGACAAGACAGTACAAGCTGGGGCTTCAGCTGGAGGTGACCAGGTGGACAGGACCCAGGCCAGACAGGCGCAAGGGCCGGACCACAGAGCCTGGGGAGCCACAGCCAGAGGAAGGAACTCGGAGGCATCGAGGGACAGAGGGCAGCACAGGGAGGGAAGGTGAGACCAAGACAAGGTCCAGAAAGGTGGAGAAACCTGAGCAGAAGAGACCCGAGGTGCATCCATTTCCCTCCACAGTTGTCTCCACTGTACCCTTCTCCGGGTTCAGCGGCACTCCACTGCATCGGAACGCTAGATTTCTGTTACCCAATCACCTGTTTGGGGGCATCAGGGCTCTTTCCAAGATTTAGCTATTAGGAAATGTGCTGCTACGATTGGGCAGGCATAAATCCCTGCAGCATAATTTTAACTCTTTCGGGAAGATACCAAGAAGGGCAAGGGCTGGGTTGAATGGAACCTCTAGCTTTGCTTTTTGAGGTACCCTCACCAATTTCCACAGTGATCACAGCACTCTGCACGCCCACCAACCACGGAGAGAAGTTCCCTTTTTTCCTCCATAGCTTCCCCTCTTTCTTTCTGATTGATTTCTTCATGACAGCCACTTTTTCTGGTATGAGATGCAATCTCAGGGTTGTTCTAGTTTTGGGGGTGACTGGTGATATTGAACATTCTTTCCTACACAGAGTCCACCCAAAGATGTATACAACAAGGAAAGCCAAGCTTGCATAAATACTGTAATATGAAGCTACTGAGCTACCATGAGATTAACCCAAGCTACCTTTGGCATCTACAGTTATAGGAGGGGCTGCAGGGGTAGCTGCGGGCTTCTAGGTGGCCATTAGGACTGCAGATCACTCAAGTGTGTATACATATTTTTGGCAGACGCTGCATACATTTGCTGTTTTTATTCCTTTGTCTGAGAAGTGTCTATTCATTTTGGATTGGTCATTCAGTTTGAGGAGCCTATTTTTTTTTTTTCTGAGTCCTTTATACATTCTAGATATCGCATGAATGGATGCACACCACGAGCTAATTGCAAAGAAGCAAGTCCGACACCCATGTCCTGCCCCAGAGGGTAGGTAAGGAGCGGACTGGAGGACAGATCACAGGAAGGGACACTAGCAGAGGGGGCGTGGGAAGGGTGGGGAGGGGCAAGAGGATTTGAAAAAGAGAACGGGAGAAAACTATAGTGGCCAGAAAAAAACGTTGAAGGGAGGGAGGAGGGACAAAGAGTGAAGCTGTACAGGAGCAAACTCCCCGAGATGTTCGTCCCACAGCAGTCATGCACGAATGGCCCGAGACCCCCAGAGCCGGAGCGCAGCTTCCATGTCTGACCAGAACCCTGGAGCACTGTGCCCTGCTTGTCATCCTGCATTCCCTCTGCAGGGGTTGCTGGGCATCCAATGGGGATGGGGACAACTGGGGAAAGAAGGAGGGGGTTGGGGAAGGCAGCCCATCTCCTCCTGCAAGGCTGTGATGCCCTGGCCACCGCCCAGTGTCCCTGGTGCTTAGTTTATGCCTCAGTGAAATGGGCCCAGGCCACGAGGACAGTAGGTACCAGCAGGCGTGTCAGAGCCCTGTACTTGATGGCTGGCCAGGGACAGAAAGGAAAAGGGGGTAAGGTCTTAGCAGCCCCCTCAAGATGCCACCTCAAACCCCACCCTTGTTAAGACACCCCCCTACAGTTCCTGCCTAACAAACCAGGGCACACACACCCAGCTACCAAGGCACCTCCCAGATGATGCTCCCATCCTGGTCCCCAAAGCAAGTGGCCCAGCCGGCTCTGGAAGCAACAGCCCAGGAAGAAAGGAAAGGACCGGGAGGCAGCAGGGACCCAAGCGGGAAGAAAGCCACCCCACCACCACTGCCCGCACCCAATCCCCCATTTACCCAGGGCTCCCACCCAGGGAACATGCGGCCTGTGTCCGACACATCCCACTGGCGTTTGGAAACAGAACCTCAGCACAAGGGTAATGCTGTGTATTCACTCACAGCCGCTGACGGCATCCCCAGTGCTTCCCCAAACACGCACACACACAACCCACTCACGGCCTTCCCAGTGAAAACCAGCACGAACCTGTCACAGCCACAGCGCACCCAGCCCCCAGCCCTCCCAGCAGCCCTTCAGGTAGGCTGTCTAGGGACACACACACCCCTAAGAAAAAGACAAAAGGTCAGAGAGGCAAAGAGAGCAGCCCAGGACTGTGGTTAGGTGAGCGATACTGAGGTCTGAGAGGTTTCAAAGCACAGGCTCAGTGCGTCCAGCGCAGACCCAAAGCCTGGCTTCCAACAACATAGTACAAGCCTTTAAGTACAATGTAACAGTGCTGAACAGGTTAGTTAGGAGCAGAGCACAGTAGCGCAGCGGGGGTAAGAAACGGGGCCACTTGGCATTGGTTACAACATGGTCAGCGGCCATCCACACAGGGATGGCAGGAAAGCAAGGCCCTGCCACTGGCCTGGAGCTGTAGGGCAGCCAAACATGGTAGGGAAAGAAGGGACACTGGCAGGGGACAATGTAGGTCTGTCGTGGACAGGTGGAGTCTAATCCACCTCTGGGGGGCTTCTGGAGTGGACATGGGTGAGTGCTGCCCACAGGCCAGCCAGTGGCATGGCTCAGTGCAGTCCAACATTTTGCAGAAGTTGGTGTGAACGTGTACCCCAGGGGGCCAGGGGCACTGCACAAAGAGTCCCCAACCCCGTCCTGTCAGAATGCTGTCAGAATGACTCCTGTTTCAGTCTGATAAAGTCATACAATTTTAGCATCATACCCCACAATATACCCTGCATATCCAGAAGAAAAGGATTTCCCACTCTGTTGCCCACCTCCTGGCAGGGTCCCCAGGGACATGCACACCACCTTCCAGAGTCACAGAGTTCTCATTACCCCACTGCTCGCAACAGCCCTGCGAGGTGGGCGCCACCCTCCCCCTGCCAAGAGGACAGGCTTAGACTTTCACAGTGAGATTAAACCACACAATTTGTCCAGCTCTGGGGTCCTGGCTTTACCTGCTATGGCCCTGCCTCAAGCAAGGACTGAGACTCAAAACCTTAGCTAGCTTCATCCCCAAGACTAGGCCTCTTATGCTAGGCTGCAACAAATTGAAGTTCTTAGGGGCTGGGACCACCACGAGTCTAGGGGCTGTACCCAAGGCTTCCCAGGTTCTGCGTGCCTCAGAGGCCCTATCTGCTGATGGATTTCTCTGCAGACTTCTTCCTTGGGTGTCATCCCTGTCACCTACAAGAGCAATCATAGCTCACAATCAATTCTAAAAGACAACCCAACATGGCTAATTTTGAAAGTGGCAGGAACAACCCTCAGGTCACCTCCATTAAGATCGAGGTGTCCTAGTCCCGTGGAAGCCTGCTCCCCACCAACCTCAGGGCCCCTGCCCTCTCGAGGGCAGGCGCTGTACTTCACAGCACACGGGGTGCAGGGATTATTGATTACTAATCAACCTACTTCTGTAAGGAAGGAGCTTGGCAAGAGCACTCCACCTTGCTGGGCAGCTGAGCTCTGCCAAGGCCCTCACGCACTTCCTTTCAGGCACACAGACACAGCCCCTCTGCCAACAGGGCCATCTCTGCTCCCCAAGTGCAACCTTGGAAGGAGGCCTTGGGGGCTGGCTCCATTATAGCACTGGCTCCTGGCTGCGGAGATTTGCTGACCATAAGAGAAAGAAGGAAAGGATGAAGGGATGGAGGGATGGCTGGGTGAGCAGGTGGTGACCACTGCATTGGATGGAGGCCTCAGCAAGGCTTAGGGCAAAGGCAGAATGAGAGCAGGCAAGGCACGGCCAGCAGGGGCTCCCTTGGAGGATGAGGGCTCTGGCTGGCCACTCTCAGACCCCATGTTCCTGGACCACCATCCCAGTATGTGAGGGAGGTGAGAGGAGATACCATGGAGAAGTAGTTGAGGCTGTGACTGTGGCAGATGAGACCCTGCTGGGGCGTGCTCAGAGCAGAGACTCAGAGGTGGGCGAGGAGGTGGCTAAAGGCTACCTAAAAAGTAGCCAGCTGCCTAAAAGACTACCTAGCCCACCCAGAAGGAAAAGTGTACTCTTAGGAAAGGCAAAGGTCAAAAGCACCAGGTCAAGAAATGGAGATCAAACTCGAGAATGATAAGAGAATGGACAGATGGAGGTCATGCTGAAAACCCTGAAACCTCCCAGGCTCCAAAGCCAAGGTAAGTGTGGGAGGAAGGGGAGTCTGAAACCAGCACCCTGGGCTCAGTGCTATAGTAGAGGCTTGGGCACAAAGAAGCGGCCTCTGCCAACTGAGGAGGGCGCCTAAAGGCAGGCAGGGTGAGCCTCTCCAGGCACAGCAGGGACCCTGGAGTTCTGACCTGCTTTGGGGTGGGGGTGAGGAGTCCAAGGTCTCCTCAGATTTTGACTTGCACCCGTGAAGAAAAAAATGAACCCCTGACCCATGATGTGCCACTCAACACTGAAATTCCAGTGAAGGACATGGAGGCCAGGGCTTGGAACACTGGCCGACACATCATGGGATGGCAGAAGCCAATTACCCTATGAAGTTGGAAGTGGCGACCCCGGGACCTGGCATCCTCAAAGAGTAGCAAGGAAGGTGGCCAGGCTGGCACATGAACCCACAGGACTGCAGGTACTGGGTGTGGCTTGCTGGACCTCAGGGCAGGGGCATCAGAAAGATACTATTAGTGCGTCCCAAGCACCCAAGGTGACATTGAGGTTTATGTATCCTAGGAATGCAAATGTAAGTGTCCCCTCCCTGCCAGCCAGGGGAAGCTCTTTCTGTCCCCATCACCCATTTCCCAGAGTAAGCAAACTAAGTTCCAACAGACTGGCGAGGTGGTTAGGACAACGCCACACCACTCTCTGAATCTCTGTAAAACTTCCTTCCCTCCCTAAGCTGCTGCCTGGCCAGCCCCGCAGGTGCCTTGGTGACCAGGTACCTCGGACCAGCCTCTGCAGGAAGCCATGACCCAGTTAACTTGGACAAACAGTTCACAAGAGGTAAGGTACAGTTCATTAATAAGCACAGGTGGAAAGATTCAACTGCCATCAGCAATCGGAGCAAGTTAAAACGAAGCAAAACGCACTTTTTAAACACAGAAAAGCAATCTGATACCTCCAAAAATTGTTAATACATTACAGACATCATAAAAGCTTCTGGATTAACCAATATCCGTATACAAATTCCCTGCTTTTCATGCAAGAAGCGCAACCCCACCAGTTCACTCACGCACGCACACAGCAATCCTTTCATCCATCCACCCTCGCACCTGTTGGGCACTCACACCTCAGGCAGCCAGCCATGCACTCGCTCTGCAGACCAGGATTGCCAGCCAGCCCACGTCAGGTACCCTAGAGACAGAAACAGAGACCCCCTCGACGGTCCTGCCCTTCAGGGGCTCACAGTCTAGAGGTGCAGAAGGAACCAGTCATTTCTTCGTGTAGGAAAGTACTGCACAGAAGTGGGGCAAAGCGCTTGGATACATGGAGCCATGAGTTTTGCCATGCTCCATGGCAACACAAAAGCAGGTGGCAGCTGCCTAGAGTTAGTGGGATGGTTTTTCCCATGATACCATTCACAGAACCCAATGCGGGGAGGTTATAAGGATGATGGAACAGAAGAAAGGGTTGCGGGTGGAACTATTAAGTGGAAAAAGCAGGAAACCAAACACTGTGTGTGTGGTGAACAACGGCAATTAGGTATCAAAAATTATAGATGCTCAAAAACACAATAAATGTTATTGCAAGGAAAGCAAGAGTGCCCCAGAGAAAGTTAATTCCTTAAAAAAAGAGTGCCCATAAGAGAAGAAGGCAGGCACTACGGGGCCATGGCCTGTGTGTCCCCAAGGAGGGGGTTGGCATCACAGGGGGAGACCAAGTCCAGCAGCAGTCCCTCTTGGCATCACCACAGAAGCCCTGTGGGGTGTGTGTGAGTGTGTGTGTGTGTATGTGTGTGTGTGTGTGTGTGTTGCACTTGGGATCCCATTAAAAGGCAAAACAGCCTTCCTTCATAAAGTTGATAGAAACATAAGGCACCTCAGAGGTAGGTCTGGGTCCAGCCCAGGAGCATGCACAGCTTGTCCCCTCCCCCACCTGCCAGCGGCTGTCCTGACCCTCATGTCCCGATAGAGGCCCTCAGTATCCCAGAGCCAAACCTCTGAAGAGGCAGAGGCCCAAAGTCCCAGCTGTCTGTCCTGACCTAGCCATTTCCAGTAGGGCCAATCCATCATGCCATGCCACTCTCCCACCCCCACCCCCACCCCCCAGCGTCTCCAAGGCTCCCATAGGGCGCCTTCCCTTCCCTCTCACTGGACATAGGGGATAAGCTCTTCTGAAGGTCAGCTCTCCCCATTGTGCCCCCTGCCACCCCCCAAGCTCCAGTAACTTCTTAACACCCCCCCTTCCTCCCTAAGGGTCTCCCAGTCCTTGCCCTGAGCTCCCGGCCCCTCCTTCTCACAGGGGAATCTTCAGCCAGCAGGTGTCCAAGGATGACCGTGCTGTAGCGGAGCAGATTCTGACAGGGCAGCCTACAGAGCCCTGTGGCCCTAGCTCCATGGGAGGCCCACATGGCCCAGCTCATGTGGCCCAGAACATGGCGCTGGGGCACAGAAGGTGGCTTCTGACACATGACTTCTGAGTCCCCCACATTCCAGGCCGCTGTCATCTGCCCAGGGCCGTATTGCTAGCGTGGCGTGTACTTGACACCCTCTGCTTCCTGTGCTTCGCAGCGATAAGCCCATGGCTTCAGCCCAGTGTCCACTCCGCTGCCCGAAGCCCAGCCCCTCAGCACCCAGACTAAAGCAGCAACCCCAGCTGCCCTGGCCTGACCACGCCCTGTCCTACCACAGGCTTGTGCTGCACCCAACCTCAGTCTGCACATGCTCCCTGGGGCCTGCCCAGCCCGCTCCTCCAGTCTGGCCACTAGGCAAGAACCTCAGTTCTTTTCAGTATTCTAAATGGGAATTCGGATGTCAAGAGGGACCGTGATTCTCGTTTGTGCAGACAAGAGTAGGCACAGGACACATGCTGCTGCAGAGAAAGGAGAGGCGACAGAAGCAGGGGCTCAGAAGCGAGGGTGTCCCTGCAAGTGACTGTGTCCCCACGCAGCCCAAAACAGGCTGGCCCGAGAAGACCACTGCAGGAGAGACAGACAGGTGACACACTTCCCACCAGATACAGAGCACACCTACAGACCGGCGGAGAGACGGGCCTTGAAATGGGCTCGGGGATGCCACATCTGGGGGGCCAGGCTCCTGGGGCCATGTTGCTAAGTGGGGCTCAGATGGATCCACCCGGGGACCCCAAATTGAAAAGAGCAGCGGCCAGCCTGGGCACATTCCAGAGTTGCCAGAACAGGTTTCCTGGTGTTTTTCCCAGGGCTCCTGGGCCCCTGGCTCCCGGGTCATCCTTCCATGGTGCCCCTGGCCACTATCCCTCTCCCAGCTACAGCCTCTGGATATGATCAGGACCAATCCCAGGATGGCACTCTCCGGGCCTTCCCCTCCCCCCCCCCCAGCCCTTTGCTGTCCCTGGAGGGTAAGGGCTTCTCAAGGTGTGCACCTGGTTGACCCTTGGCCAGGGAGGGGACCAAGATGCCTACTGGACTCAACATCCCTTGGTCAGGCAAGTTCTGCAGAGCCCAGGCTGAGCCCTGGCTGCCCTTCAGGTCAGAACTGAGGATGGGCTGGGCACTGTCCCAGACAGGGAAGCCAAGGACAAGTGTAAGAGTGGCGTGGCCCACAGCCGGAGTGTCCCTCTCTCTTTTCCTTCTGCATTCCTTCTGCAGCGGGGTACATGCATGCACAGCCCTACTACAGGCTGAGCACAACCCCACTCTTCTGCCTACATCATGTTGCTTCCTTCCTCAAAAACCTTGCCTCACTCCCTCGCCTCACTCCTTACTTCTTGCCTACTTTACAAACTTGGGACCCTAGAGCTACATGGAACTGGGCTGGAACCCACAGCCTTCCTCCTGCTCCACCCCAAAACACCACTTCTTCTGGTCAGCCGCTGAGCCGCTCACTGTCCTGTTGGGATTTCTCACGTTATCGCCTGGAAACACTGCTGCACGGGCCCCAATTCCAAGAGCCTGGAAAGATCTGCATCTACCACTCCCCTCCTGCCCCTAGGCACCTCTCCGTGATTATCCTTTCATTTATTCCTGCAGCCTCATTCCTATTCCTGGATCCCTTCTTATTGTTCTTTCCTCTTTCTCTTTCACTCAGGTTCCCTTTTTTCTCTTGTTCTCTTCCTTTCGTTCTGATAGTTCTTTTCTTACCTCCCTCACTCCCAGGGACCTCAGCTGCCCAACATGAGGGGACTCCCGTGGGCCATCCCACCCTGGTGGCCCCCCGCCACTTCCATTTCTAATTCAGTTTTTCCCAAACCCACTCACTCTTCCTGCCACTCTTTGATTTCAATATTCAAATTTCAATATTCAATATTCAATTTTCTTTATGGACCTCAGGTACACAGAATTGGATTAACCATAATCTGAGGTTCCCAGATCCATCTCAACCCTGGCCCACGCAGGCTCTTCTTTTTCCCTTAATTTCTTCTACTGCTGCTCTGACCAAGGATATAGTTCGCTATCTCAGTGGCCCAGTTTTTAATCAGTCATAGTCCATACTCCTTTTCCCATCTCTGTCCCTGTATGGCCCTCACTCCCGTGTATTGATGGATATATTTATGCATTCAGTCGGTGTCTGTTGCCTGTGTCCATCTGGCCGCAGTCTTCTACTCCTCAGCCTCTCTCCAGCCCTAACCTTCCCTCTGCATTCTTCTGCAACTCAGGTGCAGAAAAGAACAGATTAAAAGCACCACTCCTCATGAGTTTATGGCCACTCCCTGAGCCATTCTTTCCTTGTGATATCTGTTCTTTGATTGAAAAGCCATTGTTGGGGCCGGGGAGACAGCTCCATGGTGCAAGAGCCTGCCTGGCAAATGCAAGGTCATGAATTTGAGCCCTGGTCCCACAAAAAAAAAAAGAAAGAAAGAAAAGAAAAGCCATTGTTGTATTTAGTAATATTCCCACATTCTCCCAGAAGTGCTTTTCTTCTAGTTTTCCTACCCTCCATCCTTCCGTGTTTTCCAGCTCTTATTACCTGCACCTATTTCTATGATTATTTAGTCTTCGGGCCCAGTTTTGTCTGTTATGGGCACCAGGTAGAAGTCAGGGCTCGGAATGCTGGGCAGGTGTTGCGTGGACCAGCTGCACCCCGCTGGGCCTGCCCGAAGGCAAAGGGGTGCCTCGTGCTGCGCCAGCCCCTCCTCGCGGACCTCGGGGATTCCCTCCCTGCCTTTGCCGTCTCTGTTTTTGTTCGGCGCCATCCTTTCCCATCTTGCTGTTCTGCTCCCCTGCTGCTGCCTTCTCCCTTGGCTCCTGCAGCCTGGTGCCCAGGCTCAGGGCAGCCCCACCGATAGGGGTGAGTCGTCTTCCTCTCACCCCTTCTTTCATGCACCTCTGCATCCACATTTCCTTCTATCTAAATCTTTATTTCCACACTATAAGCAGCAGGTACACCTGAGTGGGCACCATTGGGCCACAGTCTGTGCCCCGCCCCTGCTGCGAGGAGCCCTCCCTGGCTCCAGCCACTTTCTGACTGGCTGGGTACCCGCCCCATCCAGTGGGGGAGCTAAGCCCACAGCCTTGCGTCTCTATTGGGGTTCACGCTCGTGCCTGCATCCACATGCACACTGCTCATCTGTTACCTTTCTGAGTTTTCCACTACTCTCCATTCCCCTCCACTTTTCACGGCTTCTCCTGCCCACACTGTGGTGCACCCTCATTCTCTGGCACTCAGCGACCCCAGACAGAAGCCTCCCATCCACCTGCAAGCACCCTTCTGGGCCCCGTGCAGCTCCTCAGCTCTCCTTGGGTTCCTTCATTCATGCGCATCCTCCCCCTCTGTCCTCTTTTCAGTGTTTCCTCGGTGCTCGCTCGCCCTTGGCCTCTAGCCTAGCCCAGCCTTCCCACGGATCTGTCCACACGACCTTGGGCAGGTTCCCTGCTCCTCTCTCTCACTGCAGTGTTCTGTAGCTCCTGGCTCTCCCCCTGCCTGGCCTTATTTTCACAGCGCTGGCTGCACAGATGGGACTAATCACACCATGGACACCCTCCCGGGGACCCACGTCTCACCTCCTCCTCTTTGTTTCCTTAGATACTTATTATTGTGTCCCCCGAGCTGGGGCTTTTAGAAGTGAATGCACTGTAGGCTGGGACTTAGGAGGGTCTCTTAACACCGCCTCCTCCCTATCCTTCCGTCCTTATTTAGTCACCATTAGGGTATTTCTGCACTTGACACTCATTACGTTTTGTTATTTTTCTATTTGATTTTCTCTTCTCCTTACAAGTCCTTTCACTGAAAAGACCTCAGTCCCCAAGATGGAGCAGCCCATGTATGTGTCTCTGTCTGTCTGGCCACGGCCACCTCACACCTGGCGCCTGGTCACACACATACCCTCCGCTGAGCCACTGTCCGCCGAGACTGCTTGCTCTGCTTTCTCTCCACTTTGGCTCTTATTGACGTGAAACCTTCGGAGGGCCTGACTTGGATCACTCTGGTTAGAAGCACTCTCACTTCGAGCCCACTGCATCTGTTCTTCTCTGAACCTGTTTCATTTTTCTATGCCAGAGGCAAAGCAACTAGGCTCGGGTTAGCACCCGCCTTGTCCAGTCAGGCTGCCCTGCCTAGCCGCCCACTCCCTAGCCTTTCTCCCTATCTTTGCTTCCTTGTTCTTCCTTTGTTTCATTTGTTTTGCTTCTTTGCCTCTTCCTCCTCCCTTTCCTCTGCCATTCATTCCCCCCGTTCTCCTTTTCTTCTTCCTTCAATGGCCTCAGAATATCCACACAGGCAGCTCTACGTACCACTCAGGAGCAGGCCCATCACGTGTAAGCTCTGGCCTCCACCCCCTGCGCTTTAAGAAAAACTCAGCCTTGATTTACACTTCTATTTCTCACTTCCTAAAAAAACTGGAGTTAGGGGCCAGGCAGATAGCTCTGTGGCACAAGTGCCTGCCTGGCAAGCGCAAAGTCATGAGTTCGAACCCCGGTCCCACCCAAAAAAAAGAAAAAGTCTGGACTTCATTCTTGGACCAATATGCCTCTATGGCATGCCACATGTTCCCTCATCCTTGGTGCCCTGGCAGTGTGTGCAGAGCACTGTGCACCTGCTGAAAACCTCACTGATTTCTCTGTCATCCTCGGTGCATCAGAATGGCTGCGTGCTCCGCACACTCCTCCCTGCAGGGCCCCGGCACCTGTCCTTACTTCTCCTTGGTCTGCTCACCCACCTCATCAGTTACTGCAGAATGTCACCCACACCAGGGAACCACTGCCAATGAGTGCACCACAGCCTCAGGGCCCTAGAGCCGCCTACTCCCTTCCCCTCGGCCGCTCCAGAGCCACATCAGAGCCACAACCCTGGACACACAGGCCCAAGGCGGAGGAGACACAGAAAAGCTTCCTTGGCTCCCTCCCAGGCTCCCAGGGGCAGGGGGATCCAAGATGAAGGGCCCCACCCACCTGGCCATTGGCAGGGCAGGGCTTTCTCCCTCTGTTCCCTGGACCCCGGTAAATGGTCATCCCCATGAGAAGCCCATTTCAAGACCCCAGAATACATCGAGACACACACAGTACACAGCCTTCCCGGTGGGAAACGACGGACACGGTTCATTTGTAAATAGATGGCTTTGTCTGTAGCGATATAAAAATATTTTGGCCTTTCAAGGCAAATACAAAAGACACTGCCCATTACCATCCCTGAGTGTCCCGGTCCCAAACAATAGAGAACTTGAAGAGGTTTAGCAGGAAACTTTGAAGACAGAAAACCTGCCCATTATGTTTTCCAGACATTTCCAGGGGGTGAGCGCAGGTCACGGAGCCCGAAGCCCGGGTCCTTGCAGCCTCGTCTGCCCTGCGGCACGAGAGCCAGAGGGAGACACAATCATGAAAGAGCCATTCATTGAGAAGAGTGAAAAAGAGAAATCCTTTTGGGGTCCCACACTCGGAGCTGCCTGTACCATTCTTTGGCCACAGAGGCAATAGCACGAGCTCAGGATCCCGTCTTTGGAGCTCAAGCCCTAGGTCAACACCCGCCTGGCTCGCTGGCACCACGCCCCTCCCCGCCTGTCAGTATGCACGCTGGGGCGGGGGTGACAGCACCCTCTGCCAGCCACAAGTGTGCTCATTGTACTCTGGCGACTTACAAGGCAGAGCTGGGGGAGCACTGGGGTGCTGAGTCGGGGTGTCTGCGGTCCTGTCCCTCGCAGGGCTCCCAGCGTTGGTGGCTTCTGCTGCAAGGAAAGAGGAGGAGATCACAAACGGAACCCCAGCCGGCTGGCAAGGAGGCCAGGGGCCAAGGCAGCCGCTCTTTGAGGGACTCAGGAGCCAGAAGCAAGAGCCCCTCAGTTGCCACGAGGCGGAGTTTGCGATGCCAGGCACTTCTCTTCACTGTGGCCACGGGCTACCAACCCTAGGGTCCAGTAGATGCCCAAAGGACGGGCTGCACACAAGCGAGGGCCAAGCTGGCACCTCCAAGCACGGCCCCGCTCCCTGGAGGCTGTCACCTTGAAGGCTGCACTGTGGTAAGAGCCAAGGGCACAGCAAAGGCTCAGAGGGTGGCACGGTGGGCAGCGGGCCCAGGGGAGACCAGGGAAGTGAACGGCACCAGGGGGACAGTCTGCGGCAGTGCTGGGACTGTGGTTGCTACTGGGCATCGCAGGCTACGTCAGGAGTGCACATCCTGAGCCGCAGGTCGCTTCGTGGATGTCTCCATCCTACAAAGCGCCCCTGCAAAAGCCCCAGGAGGCCTGAGGACCAGGCCTGGCAATCCCTGCCATTGATGTTTGCCTCGTACCCTGGACATCAAAGGACAAGATCAGGCAGCGGAGTGCAAAACCCACAGAACGCACAGCATCGGGAGCCCTGAGGCCCACGGAGTCACACCACCACAGCTGACGCAGGAGTCTTGTCCTGAGGCCATCTCATAGGTGACAACAAACGCTCCCTGTGAAAGCAAGGGAGGGGACCCAGTAGGGCAAGAGTCGGGTACACAGAAAGGCTCTGTGTACCCTTCTAAATGAGTCTTCCACTGGAAACAACTTAGAAGGAAACAGGCCATTAAATTGGGTGATGGGTGAGACAGGGTCTCCCTGTGTAGCCCAGGCTGGTCTGGGGCTTGCCATGATCCTCCTGCCTCACCACCAAGTGCTAGGCCTCCTTATGCGCCCATACCCTGCCCCTTGCTCTTGATCTTTTTTTTTTTTTTTTTTTTTTGCAGAACCAGCGATCAAACTCAGGACCTTGCACTTGCCAGGCAGGCACTTGTGCCCCGGTGCTAGCTCCCTGGCCCCTCCTCGCTCTTATTCTTACTGACTGTACTGCTTCAGCAAAGGTGACATCGATGCTAGGGTCAGCTGTGCCTCTTTCTATGCCAAGACAGCATAGCATGAGGGTCATGAGCAATGCTGCAGGCCACGTCCCCACTGATGGAGGAGGCAGGGCCAAAGCCAGCTCCATGCAGACGGCTCCTCAGAGAAGCAGCCATTTCTTAAGGTGTTCTCCATCCTAGCAGTGAAGTTCCCCTCCATAAGCAATTGACAAGCGCTAATGCAGAAATTAAAACTACAAGAAACTTTAGAAAAGGAATCTACTACTAGAGTCTGGCAAAGCTGAAGGTGAGTGCGTGGAAGCCTAAGAGATCTGTCACTTCTCACAAAAGAGCCACAGATGGCCAAGACAAAGGAGAAAAACTGTTCAACATCTTCAGCCATCTGGGACATGCAAGTGACAGGCGACAACTGTCCTGGGAGTTCTCCCAGCTCACCTTGGCCACAGCAGCTACCACTGCAACTATGAAAACAGCAAATCCTGGCGAGGACACGGGGAGGCCGGTTGCTTCTACACTGCTGAGGGGAGCGCAACTCAGTGCAGCCCTCATGGACAGTGCTGTCAGAGGTCCCCAAAATACGAGCAGTGCTGCTGCACGCCCAGCTGTGCCCCACTGTGACTCTGGGGCCCTAACAACACTGAGATCAGCCTGCTCTGCGTCCCCACCTTCCCATGGCCGGTGTGGCATCACCCACGCTCTGGCGCCAGCCCAGGCGCCCATCCCCAGTGAGCAGCTAGAGGAAGGGCAACGTGTGCCATGGAGTATTATTAGACCACGAAAAATGGCGCAGGAGGCCTGCACTGGAGGATGGGCGGGTCCGCACTCACCCTCATGCTCAAAGTAGTCCGGACCCAAAAAGGCAGCTTTCGTGCTGGCCCCAGATGAAGGGAAATGTTTAGAAAGGCTTTAAAGAAAAAAGACTAGTAGTAGATAGAGGAAAGGAGTAGAAAAGTGAGAGAGAAGGTGGCTTGAGGTGGGCGTGGAGGGGGATGGGCAGGGACAAAATACACGGTATAGAGCTGGGCATAGTGGGAGGTTGAGGCAGGAGGATCGTTGCGAGACCAGCCTGGTCTATACAGTGGCTCAAGGCCAGCCTGAGCTGCATAGCGAGACCCTATTTCAAAATGACTAAAAAAAAAATAATAAGAATAAGAATAATGTCTGGGGAGATAGCTCTATGGCATAAGTGCCTCCCTGGCAAGCCCAAGGTTGTGAGTTTGAACCCCAGTCCCACAGAAAAAATCATCATCATCATCATCATCATCATCATCATCATCATCATCATGATTAAATCGTCTATTTTTATCTTTTTAAGGCAGTGCGTCACTATGCAGTTCATGCTGGCCTTCAGCTCCCGTTTGTAGCCCAGGCTGGTCTCAAACTCACTGATCCTCCTGCCTCAGCCTCCCAAATGCTGGGATTACAGGTATGTACCACCACGCCTGGCCTATATACATGTTTTGAGGCAGTGTCTCTCACTATGTAACTCAGAATAATCTCAAAAGTTGTGCCAATCCTCCTACCTCAATCTCCCAAGAGCTGGGATTACAGGGTTGCCCTGCCACATCCGGCATTGTAAAAAATTTTTTTTTGTTTTTTTTAAATTTTATTTATTTATTTGCTTGTTTTATTTGTTTCTTTATTTATTTATTTTGTGGCTGGCTCAGCCTGCCCTGGTGGTGGGGCTGGTACAGCATGTGGTACCAGGGATCGAACCGCACTCCCTGCAGTTGCCTAAGCTTTCCTAAGCAGGCGCTTTAGACCACCGAACCATCTCGCCGGCTCCCGTAAAAATTTTTAAATAATAAAAATAAAATTAAAAAGCAAAGGAGATTCTGTCAAGGCAGGGGAAGCTGGGAAGCAGCACCTATTTGGAAACTATTCTGAGAAACAGAGACAGGTCTGAGGCCCTGAGGGGAGGTCCCTGAGCCACTTGGGTGACAGATAGAGGCACTGAGGGGCCTGAGAGATGGCAGTGTGCTGTGGCAGCACAGAGCCATGGGTCTTGCAACACCTGGGCACAGGACCTGGCCGGAGCCCTGTCCCAGTGGCCCTCCAGTGACCACCTTTCTCTCTCCACTAGTGGCTGGGCATCCACCACCCCCCCACCACCACCACCCAGGGCACAGGTGGGATCCCTCTGGCTTCCAGATCCTCCTGCAAACCCTTTCCTTGGCCCAGCGCTGCCCCATCACACTTTTCCCTCACTGAGTGGATGAGATAACCACAGGATAGCAAGCGCCCCGGAGAAGGAGGATCCACAGGGCAGCAGCTAGCACCCAGGACACCCCAGGGCGGCTTGGCTCTGTGAAGCCCTGGGCCTCAAAGACTGCACTGAACCCCATCCATCCAGTGCGGCCCACCTCAGAAGACCCCACACAGCTAGGGTGACTGCAGCCCTGGCTCCATGGTGACAACAGCCCTCTAGAGCGGGGACACACAGCAAGAGTGAAGCCCTGCCATTGCCTGCAGGAAGAAGAGTCTGCCCTTTGGCTAGCTGCTTTTGTTTCGGTCCATTTTATTTTTAATAGGAGCAGGCCAGCAGCGGCAGCTCGGAGTACCTAGGTTTTTTCTTGCTGCTGCTCCAAGCACCCCTCCCACAGACCCCTGGTATTAACTAACTCTGCATGCAGGATCCAGGCTGCCCTGTGGGAACCCAGTCTCCCAAAATCGTGCCTTGGTTCGAGCAGTGCATGTCCAGGTACCCGTCTGTGGGGCTGGAACCTGAACTGTCAGGAAAGCTGCAGAGTCACTGTCTGGAGCTGAGGGAAAGCCAAAGGCCCCCAAAGCCCCGCACAGAGCCCAGAGGAGCAAGGGTCACGGGCTCTTGATTGGAGAAGTGCACAAAGGTGGAAGCGGAGCTCAGGACCCACGCCGAATGTGTTGTAGGCACACCAAAGCCAACCTCCGGGGCTTAGCGGGATTAGAACATTGGAGCCCTGCCCCTAGAGATTGGAGAAGTTACTCTCTTCCGGAAGTAAACAGGACCTGATTGATCCAGTCTGCCTTTGGTACAAATATCACATGGATGTTTCAAACAGAAAGAAACGTCAAAGGATTATTTTTATTAAAATGTTTACTTCAAGAAATAGAGCCGGTGGTTACACAGATAATCAGCCTGGCCGCCAGTCTCATACTTCCTACCTGTTGAGTAAACGCTGCCCTCTCTCAACCTCTCCTGACAAACGTAAGTGCCCTGCCGAGCTGATTTCCTGTACCTTTGTAAGGCCCGGGCCCTGGACATTACAGGCCCATTTATGAAAATGGGAGAGGTAATTGGGACATCTTTTGAAATCGTGTCCCTCTCCTGCCCGGGCCCCCCCCAGCCCTCCCATTTCAGCTGGTCGGTCGGGTTACAGGGGATGTTTACATGAGCCTCTTCCTGGAATTTCACCTCTTTGCTTCAGGAGTGGGCAATTAGAGAGAATTAGGGCCTGTTGGGCGTATGTTTACCGTTAATGGAAAGAGGCTGAGGCAGCCTTGAAAAAGCCGGCCGCCGCTCTAATTGAAGCTGGCAATTTTTTGATTCCTCATTTCAGCTCGCAGGTATTGTAGCAACCAAGGTCATGAAACAAAAGCTCCAGCCCACCATGGTAGTCACCAGGCACAGGCCTCAACAAGGGCCTGAGAGCTGCTTGGCGCTACTCTCGGCAGCTCAGAGCAAAGGCCGGAGACGTCGCCAGAGCCAGGAGTCCAGCAGCCAGCGCAGGGCGCCGGCCCACTGCTTGCCAGCAATTCCCATCCTGATGGCTTTTCTGGAGTCCCCCACTGAGCCGGCTACGATGCCGCACGGGTGCTGCCAAGGTCTCGGTCTCGCTACCCAAAGGCACACAGTGGGTCACTGGGGACAGTACAGCCAGGCCACACCCTCACCAGAGGGAAGCCACAAGCCCTTACTACACAGCTCTGCCCAAAAATGGTTTCCAGGCCTGGCCAGCAGCCTACTGGGTTGCGACAATCAACAGTAACATATGGTCCTGCACCAGGGACAAGGGGCAGCCCCTGAGCACTTCCTCGGGTCCCTGCTTCTGCCCAGGGCCAAGATCTACATCCCTCAAAATAAATAAAGGTCTGCATCCCCAAAAAGCTGACAATTAGGAACTGGTTCACAGCACTGACACACGGAGCACAGGGTCAGGCGGAAGCCAGGGGGCTCCACAACTGGCCCTGCCCAGCTGGCCGAGTGGCCAAGTGGCCTTGTGTGAGGTTCCTTAGGCTGTGGCCCTCTAGGCCTCTAGCCTGCTCATCTCAAAAGACCATGGCCTCATGGTCCTCAAGGTCCCTATACCTATGGACCCAATGGTCAGACACACAAACCCCAGCTGATGCCCAAGAGAGTCTGCAGAATAATCCCCAAACTAGCAGGACTCAGTGGTCCCTTGAGGACCACAGCCCTGGCCCCCACAGCACCTAGCAGATGGATGGGAAAGTGAGTCCCAGAGGGCTGGAGCCAGGGAGCAAGACTGCAGCCCTAACTGGGCCCAGACACTCATCTCTGAGGCTTCAAGTTGCTTCACTCTGTTTTCTCTTTGCAGTGCTAGGACCGAGCTCAAGGCCTTGGGCTCACCAGACAAATGTTGTGCCACAGAGCCACCTCCCCGGGGCTTGGACCCAGCCATGGATGGTCTTTCCTCTGCTACCTGGCAAGTCACCAAACATGTTCCTGCCATGAGGGTAGGTAATGAGGACCCAAATGTCCCCTCCCCTGGTAACACAGGAGCCCTGCCTCTCCGTCACCATCATCCTGGGCTGCTCCGCACAGAACTCAGAATTCACAGGCAGCTGGCTCCCACTGCAGAAGGAGAAGCAAGGGCCCAGGAGCCCACAACAACACAGTGAGGTGCCAGCCATGGCTGAGGCCTGATTAACTTCCTCTTTTGTGGCAGGGGTCGTGCAGAGCAGGACTGGCACCAAGCAGAGATGGTTCCACTAAACCCTGGCCCCAAGCCCACACTGCTGCCCTATCACCCTCCTTAACCCCACACAAACCCCATGGACTCGGGGCCCCCAGGCCCAAGGGCAAGGATGATCCTGCCTGACCACCCAACGTGGTTTGGCTAAGAGCCAGGCCAGAAGGCCAAGGGGCTACACAGCTGACACCCACGGTGGCAGCACAGAGGCACAGCCAACTCTGTCCTCCTTCCCCAACAGCCCATTCCAGAGCTGGCCCTCTCTATCTCCCCACCTGTCACTCGGGCCTGAGGCCCGGTGGTCTGAGCAACTTTCCTTCACAGGCACCATCACTGTGACTCGTTTTCTCTAAACAACCTGCAGAGATGGGACTCTGGAATGCCGGGTGTGGTGTGCCCAGGGTCACATGAGTGAGCCTGCTGGTTGCAGGGTCTGTGCCCGGGTCCCAACAGCCAGGGCCAGGGAACACACACACACTCCATTCCAGGAAGGTAATTGGGTTTTTATTCTCTGAAGAAAGGGCACCTTCCATTGACAGAGTGCATTCAGGGGACCTGGGAAAACTCATCTGCAGCCTGCTGCCCAATTATCCCCAGGTGGCTGAGGGGAGCCCCACATTCCTTTCTGCCAGAGCCTTTGTTTCCATCTGAAGGGGCCCTGCAAGCTCCCAGGCTGAGTCTCCTCCTTAAGCCCCTGCCAAAGACCCTATTCACTGTGTAAAGAGACCAAGCAAAAGGTGGTGGGGAGGGGAGCCTGGGGGAGGGGAGCTAAGAACTCTCCATCTGCATTTTTTTTTTTTT
>PVKN010003179.1:0-38504 GCA_004027915.1 Capromys pilorides | reverse complement strand
CCCTCCCATCTCCTCCCTCCCCTTCCCCTCCCCCCCCTTCCCTCCCTTTCCCTTCCCTTTCTGTGCTTTCTCTGGCTCCCTTGCACGTGTGCATTTCCATAGGAAGAACTCATGAACAGCCTCCTATTTTGGTCGAGTCGCCAGCCAGCTTCCGTTCTCCTGGCTCTCTGGCAGGCAGTCATGCCTGGGCTGGGAACCTACTAGAATGCGATTGTAAGTACTTCAGGCACATAGTTTCTACACTGCCAGTATGCTTGTTGACATATTCTTATGGAAATTGGATAATCGTATCGAAAGGCAGCATGTGACGCTGCGTGTGATACTGCATGATGTGTGTGTGTGCGCACACGCACACACGTGTGTCAAGAATAGCCATGAAATGAGTTTTTCTGGTTTCTATTCTTGACCCACCAACTCAGTGAGTCACCGCTGCACACCTTTTTGTCCAGTGAGTCACGAGCCCTGGAGACTCCTCCCCCTGCAGTGCTCGGGGCCTGAGGCCAGAGCCGCCCAGCAAGCCCTGTGTGTCCAAAGCGCTCAATTTTCCACCTTTGAAGGCAAGAGCACTAAAGTCCCCATCACTCTGGCTGGGAAAGACTTCATCCAGCTTGTCACCAAGAAGGAAGGCCTGAGAGACCAGAGACTAAGCCAAAAACACATTTACAATGCTACAAACCCCGTGTACTTTGCTAAAATTACAGCTTAAAAAGACAAAGCTAAGAAGCAAGGATCGGGCCGGGGATGGAGCGGAGCGACGCAGCCCCTGCCTGGCAAGCTTGGAGTCTTGTGCTCCATTCCCCGTACCAAACACAAACACGCAGACCACCAAATGTGAGGACCCGCACTCCCCCACTTGCTTGAGCAGCTCTGATGCATCGCAGAGCGGGGCCTTCCACAAACCCATCTACGCACTGTCTGTGGAAATCTCCACTTGTTATCACGATTTTCTTAAATACGAGTAAAAATGAGACGTGAATGCTACGTACCACACTGTGTTGATGGCACTCTGCTGAGGTACCGCAGGGCGACCAAAACAGACGGTGACAGTGCCGATTTTAAAGATGACTACATAAGAGGCGCGTTGCCATTGATCCCCCTGAAAAAGCCGCCCCCTCGCTTCGCACGCACTTACCCCGTCATCCTTGGCGCTTTCTGAAGCACTTTGGGAAATCCTCTCCCACGAGTGTCTTTTCGTGGCTGTCCCAGCATTCCTCACTTGATTTACGCATCCACTTCCTCATGGTCCTTTCAACTCTGAGGAAGAGCTAGAAGTGGTGTGACGATGTCAGGTCTGATGAATACAGATGTCATACATTTCTCAGCGGGACTTTCATGCTGTGTGAGTGGCTGGGCTATCCAGGGAGAGCCCAGGAGCAAGACGATGCGCAGCCGGAACTGGTCTTCAAAACTGCGTGAAGGATTGTGAAGGCTGGAGTACCGCGGGTCTTGGCTTTTGGTCTTTTTTTTTTTTTTTTTTTTTCTGTTTGGCTTTTCCTCCCACGTTGAAACAGGTACATGTTTCTTCAACCAAACACTAGATGCACTGATAGATGTGCTGTTGAGGGCGAGTGAAAGCGGAGGGAAGTATTTATAAATATTCAGCTGGTGTTCCATAGGGTGCGGTCGGGGGCAGTCATATAATTTGTGGGGCCCAGTGCAAAGATGAAATTACAGACCTCTCTTGTTCAAAAAACATGGAGAATTTCAAGACAGCGGCAGCAGAGCCGTGAACCAAGCGCGGGATCCCACCACAGAAGGTACCTGGTGACCTGCCAGGATGGTGGCGGGTTCTAGCATGTGACAGTCACACTCTTGGCTTTTTCCGAGCTTTCTTTTTCCCCAAGAATTCATTGTAATTTTTTTCCCCTTTGCTTTTCGTGTTTGCTTTTTGGTTTAGACACAGGGTCTCACTGTGTAGCTCAAGATGGCCTTGCGGTCACCATGTAGCCCAGGCTGGTCTCAGGCTGGTAGCAAACCTGCCTCAGGCTTCTGGGCGCTGGGGTGACAGGTGAGCACCAACACGCCCTGCAGGGTTTCATTCCGGAACTGTCTGACTTGCCTGTGGTACACAGCTTGTTCCCTGCGGGACCCACCTTATATTTCAAAGCCATATATTTTTTTCTAAATACTTCATGGACAAATCAGGCTGAGAGCAGCTGGTTGGACCATCCACCACTAGCAAGCTATTCAACATCAACAACGGGAGGCAGGGCTTCTGGGGTACCTCTCAGCTCTACCTCGGTCGCTGGGGTTGCCCTACATTTTCTAGAAGATTCTCACCACACGCTGAAACTGGACTCTCTGCTCTGACGGAAATTTCTTCCTGGGAGCTCTGAGTGTCACAGGAGGTATCACGGCCTAGGGTCCCAAATCTGGTCACCAGGTGGACTCACGTTCACCTGTTCCCAGTTGTGTCCCAGCACAAACGCCTCTTAAGTTCCAACAGAGCACGCAACGAAGAGGTGTCGCAATATGTCATTGTCACAGAGCCACCCAGAGCTGGGGGATATTTTTGGCTAATCTTCTCATTGTGGGTGAGGCAGTTGCGTGGGGCTGTTGTTTGGCAAGAAAAGAACCAGAGGCTTCTGTTATCTGTTTATTTCGGCAACACGAGCTAAGCGAGGACATGCTCATAGGAAAGAGCCTGTACAGCCGCGGCATTTTCTCTGGTATCTATGTTGACCTGTGTCAGGCTATCTATTTTAGGAGAAAAGTGACAAAAGAAGACACCAGATATGAAGTTCTACAAGTTGGCAGCTAAAGTGCTTCAGAGCGGTTTGCCAGGAAGTTCCAGCAAACAGCAGGGCTTGAGAGCCTGTGGGGCACCATGCATGTTGCCGTGGGCTTTCTGTAAACTTACCCTTACTTAGCCCATCTCTCTAAGCGAGCCTCAGAGCTGGGGCTGGAACCCCGGAGGAGCCTGTTGTAGCCCCTGAACAACCGGATTTGCATTCTGCTGTAGAATGCTGCCTGTCTGGTTTTTTGTTTTCTTTCATTTTTGCCCTGGAACAGTAGTGGCCAGTTTATCTCCACAACCCAGACACGATTTCAGCACTAAACAGAAAGGCTTCCATCTGCATAATCTTCCCTTCTGTTCCTGCACGCCAGCAGTTTACACCTGGCACAAGGCCCTGGCCAGCGAAGGGCAGGCTAGGAGAGAGCCGGGCTCTGCGAACCCGCAGTAGCTCCTAGCAAGGAGTCAGCAGCAGGCCCCACCGCCGGGCGCTGGGGACTGGTGATTTATTCTGGACAGCGTCAAAACATGTGCAACGGGGCTGCCAAAGCGCCCAAAGGAAGCAAGCTCTGTCATCTTTATTTTAATTTCCTATTATGTTGTTTTGAAATTCTGTATCATTTTTATTCTCCAAAAATAACAACAACTACAACAAAAACAAAAACAAAACTATCTTTTGCTCGCAGCAAGTCTTGCCCAGCCTGGGTGGGTGTGGCTGCTCAGCGCTAATCGGCCGAGCCACGCGCAAATCTGGACCGGTGTTTACAGGAGTGAGAGAGGAAAATTTGGATGATGTGGTTGATTGCTAATATGCGTGGGGACGCCCACTGGTGAGGTGTAGGTTGCTTGTTCCTGTAGGTGTGGACATCGTGAGAGTGGGCGCTGCACGAGGGGCCCAGATCTCCACCCCCCCTCCCACCCTCCCACCCTCGTGCCACCAGTCAAGGTGTAAGTACAGCTCACCTGCTACATGGGCGGACCAGGCCCCGCCCACAATGTATCGCCCCTCCCCATTTAGTCCCGCCCCCAGGCTGGCTCGGTTCCCCGCGACAGCTGGCTACAGCTTGGCTCCGCCCCGTATGACTCCGCCCCCGACAGGCCCCGCCCCCAGCCCGGAGCGCCTGGCCGACCAAGTTCCGTAAACACTCGCTGCCCCGCCCCTGGCCAGGACTGTACCACTCGCCACGCGGAGGGGGTAACGTGCCTTTCGCTACCGGAATGCCATCCAGGACCAGCCGTCTGAGGCCCCTGTGGACCCGAACCCAGGGTAGTTCTCCAGATAGTGGGTGGCTCTGTGACAGCTCGGTCGCTCGAGCCCACGATGCTCCGTGCTGCTGTCCGGCGGGTTTTTCTATCCCCCCGCGCCCGCTTGGTGACGGTCGCTTCCCTAGGAACCTTAGAGCCCTTTAAATACCGAGGGTGGGGGGGTGGTGCAAGGCCTTGAGTTGTTTCCACGCTGTGTTTTACTCTGCTAGGGGAGAAGGGGACACGGGACATCGCTCCCCTGGCCCGCGCTGCTCGTCGCCGATCTTTTTGCGCTGGACTGGTGCGTATGCGGCCGTGGGGTGATGAAGTAGAGGCCAGTGGGGACAGCGCTCTCGGTGGGGGTCCCCAGTCGGACCCTGTCCAGGGACGAAGGGGTCAGAGCTGTTTCCTTGTTTGTCTGAAGCCCTGTCCCACACATAGGGGTACAGGTGGCCCCGCGGTGTCTGCATGCATGACGGGAGCCTCGGGGTGCAGGGGATCTTTGCGCCCAGGACCTCTGGGTGGGGGCCGAGCTGGGGGCTGAGTCCCAGAGATCAGGAGAGTGCCCAGGGATTGATGCCAGATTTCCCGCACTCTACTGGGCCTGGGCTGTCCCCTCCCCCAAGGGTTTGTTTTGACAGGAAACGTGGAGGCGACGGGAGGGGCAGAGGGGACAGAGGAGCAGGAGGGGGGAGGTGCACCGAGGCCCGCTGAGGGTTGGACTGCGGTGCCTGCCTTGGGGAGCAGGCAGCCGGAACCCTTGTTGTCTCAGGTTAATGGCTTTGTGCTGCCCAGGCTGTCATTCGAGATCCTGACCCTCATTGATGGCACGGGGATGCACATAGCTATGTGTCTTTGTCAGTTAAGGAAACACTGTGGCATTGTGTGAGCAATTACACCATGATACAAAGTTTCCTTTTGACATTACTATATTTAAATGCCACAGCCTGATTCTCATAGAGGTGTGTTTGCTTAGATCAGAGTAGGCGGTGGGCACCTACCTGGAGTGGTACTCAGGGGGCTGAAGTTCCAGGTTATTGTCCTGCTGGTTTGCCCATGAGGAAACTGGACAAGTGTGGTGGTTTGACAGCTGGTGGTCAGCTTGCAACAACCAGCTGAACTGAACCAGCCTGGGGCTGTATGTCGGTGGGTGGCCTACCTTGGAAGACTGTTGCCAGGAACGTAAGAGGCAGAACTGCAGAGGAAGGAGGGAGGCTGCTAGGGACGCAGGGGAGCTGTTGGTTCTCCTGGAGGGGCTTGTCGCGCCGGCTTTCCTGATGAACCCAGTTGTTCTTACCACGGAAGGAGCTCCAGTCCTCACTGTGGTACTTTTCAAGGAAGCTCTGGTGCTTACCTTGAGCATCGCTCCTGGCTCCAGTGCAGGTCCCTCGGCTGCTGGCACAGATCCTGCATCCCGCCGGCGCAGACTTGCCAGCTTCCACCACTGACCTCTGGGCCTTCCCAGCACAGATCTGTGAAATAGGCTTGCGTGAGACGTTGTCGTGGGCTCTAGGCCTCCAGTTGGACTTGTGAGATGCATTGTTATGGGCTCTCTGTCCTCAGCTGGACTCGTGTAGGACATTGGGATCCAGGCCCTCAGCTGGAGTCTTTGGTCTTTAGTGTGTGGACGATTTCCTACACTCACTGTAGGCGACTATTATAAAATCATCTTATAATTAAGCGTTCTGCATTGTATTGTTTCCCCCTGTAAGCCCCCGACTACAACAACAGGTTAGCCTTGTCCCTAGGGTTCCTCAGCACCCTGGTCTTCAGTCTGGAGACCTGGCTCTTCCTGCCGTTCTCTGGCCTGTCACTTATCACCCTGGCTGCCTAACCAGACAGTTGCCCAGGGCTGAAGATGCCAGGTATCGGCTGGCAGCAGCTTCCTGCCCCTGTGAGGGGCTGAAGGCCCCGGGTCCTGACCCAGGCCAGCTGGAGCCGGGGGCAATGACGTCAAGTGTGAGGAGGGCCTGGAAAGCCTTCTTCCCGGTGCGGTAATGCCCTGTGTGTGTGAACATCTGCTCCTTAGACAGTGACTGGCTTGTCGGCTTTTTCTGGCTATGTGTTTGCTCTCCTGAGAGGAAGGCCAGCGGGAGCAGCTGAGCAGGGGCACAGAACTTCTGCCTGCTCCGCAGGTTTTGCTTTCCTGCAGAGGAGTAACTTTTTGGTGCTGATATCTGGCTCCAAAGCAGAGCTGGAAATTTTCCATCATCTTCAACCTTCTCATCAGGCCCTCCTCTCGCTCCTTCGACTGACCACATGTGTCAGTGTCTGCTTGCACGGCTGGCTTCCACGGGGTCTTGAGGGACCGTAACCTCCAGGTCAGTGATGGCGAACCTTTGAGAGACAAGCGCCAAACTGCAACCCAAACCCACTTATTTACTGCGCAGTGCCAACACTACAATTAAACCTGCATACCAAGGTTGGAGTTAAGAAAAACCATCAGCTGGTACTCAGAGGCTGGTATGACCTGGCTCGAGTGCCAACAGAGAGGGCATTGTGTGCCTGCTGAGGCATGTGTCTGCCATAGCTTTGCCCCTGTGACTTTCGATGCTTCTTGAAATTTCTCCTTTCCAATGTCAACTGCTAACTGCATGGGTTCCTTCATCCTTGGCTTGCTGAGTAATCTGGGTAATTTATTCCAAGATGTTTATGACTCACGTTAGCCATAGGGTGTTTACCCTTTGGGTGATACTTGGGTTTTATCTACGGATTTTCAGCACATAAAAAACAGCTGCCTGATGGAGCCTTTTCATTCACCCTAGGAGCTGATGGAGAGTTATTTTGGGTCCTGGGCTCTTGATGATGCCCGTCACCCTGGGGCACTGAGCAGTCACCCCACAGGAAGGGCAGCTGGCTGCCGCACGCGCCAGTGTCCATGTGGGGAAGGATGGCTCAGTTTGGCGGGTGGCAGTGGAAGGAATGAGCAGGCACCACGTTCCCTGCAGCTGTCCTGGAGTGGTGCAGAGTAGGGGCTCAGGGCTCCGCTCCTGGACTCGGGTTGTGGCCCCGCACCACCAGGGGCCATTGGGCAAGTAGCGCAATCTCTGAGTCTGGGCCCTTGTAAAATAGGGGTAATATCTTAGCTACAGAGGTTGCCACCAGGACCTGAGGTGACAGGCTGTCTAATGGACTCACCCCAAGATGGTTATAGTGGCTGCTTTGGGCCCTCACACCCTGGGGCTGCTTGCTGTGGTTGTCAGGATCTGGTGGGATCGGGGAGGTTAGCAGGGCAGAGAGACTTGGTGCAAACTTTCCTCCAAGCCGCTGGAGCTGTGAGTCCTCAGTGGTTAGAATGGTCGGGGCCTGGGAGCATGCTGTGGTGCTGCCGGAAGTTGACGAAGAGGCTGAGCTGCTCATGTGAGCAGCCTAGGATGGAGCCGGGAGAGGACACTGCAGACAGCTGCAGCGACAGTGCTTTCTGTGACTGCGGAAAGTCACAGGAGCCAAGGGACCGGGCAGGAGAGAGGTCAGAGCCAAGCTGTGTGTGCGTGGGGGCGTGGGCACCAGTGCCCCTTGAGCGGCTGCCCTATCTGGGGCCACACTTGGCCCCATGGAAGGTCACTTTGAAGTGGCGGCTTTCAATTTTAGACCTTACCCACAAGGGGCCAGCCGCCTGGAGATGGGGAAGGTGATGCTCCAGGGGGAGGCACTTGAGGGGGTGGGTGCTCCAAGCAGGAAGCACAGCTTGGAGAGGGCCACTGCGTCAGAGCCCCAAGGGTGGTGGGACAGCAGAACGAGATGTGTCAGCAGAGGCCAGATCACCCAGGGGCTGCGAAGCCTTCTTAGGGTGAAAGGAGCCCAGCTGGGAGTGAACCCTTAAAGAAATGATTTTGTCTGTGCTGAAGGACTCCTGCCCATTTCTTCTTTAATTATCTAGGGACTGTCCTTGAAGAAGGACACTGGGACATGTGTGTGTCCCAAAGAGCTTTTGTAGTACAGCGGTATCTCTCTCACACAGTGGTGGGAATTATCATAATCTAAAAACTGAAGCAAGCCAGACGCGATGTCCTGTGCCTGCAATCACAGCCACTCAGGAGGCTGAGGCCGGAGGATGACAGCTGAGGTCAGCTTGGGCAACTTAGTAAGGTCCGGTCTCAAAACAAAATAAGGTAATGTGAGGATGTCGCTCAGTGCAAAGGCCCGGGAGCACTTCCCAGCCTATAGAACTCCAGCCTGATCCGAGTTGGAGCCTCGCTGTCTTAGCCCTACTCCTCAGGCTTTTATTGGAAACACGTTCACACTGCAGAGCAGGCAGTGGGCGTGGACTAAGAGCAGTGTCGGCTGCCCGTGACCCAGATTCCCCCACGACCATTTTTCTCCATCTGCTTTATTGTTTTCTGTCCCTTGTATTGGAAACCAAGCCATACACATCCATTCCCCTCGTTCCTAAGTGTGTAACTACAGTGCGTTTGTCAGTTTGGCGCCTCCAGTTTCAGTACAGAGCCAAGCATGGGAGCGGCACTGGCATTGACAAGGACATCCTCAAGAGTCCCGTCTAGAACCGCCCACTGTACTCGGTTACCGTCTTGGTTCATTTTGTGTTGCTCTGACGGACTGCACATTCTGGGCTGTTCACAGGAAACAGGGTTTCTTTAGCTCATGGCTGGAGCCTGAGAAGTCTAAGATGGGGGGCCGACCTGTGACCAAGGCCTTCTCGCTGTGTCCTCGAGGGGCCAAGGGCATGGGAGATTGGACCCTGAGCTTTGTGCTCCGTGCCTTCCAGGGGCTCCCTGTGCCCTATGCTCGGCCCCTTTAGGCCTCCCCCTCGGGCACTGGTGGGTTGAGGACTCAGTTTTTTTTTTTAATTTAATTTAATTTAATTTATTTATTTGTTTGCTTGTTGTGTTTGTTTTGTTTCTTTTTATTTACTTATTTTGTGGCTGGCTCAGCCTGCCCTGGTGGTGGGGCTGGCACAGCATGTGGTGCCGGGGATCGAACCGCAGTCCGTGCAGTTGCCTGAGCTTTCGTAAGCAGGCGCTTTAGACCACTGAACCATCTCGCCGGCCCGAGGACTCAGTTTCTAACTCAGGCTATTTGAAGGCTACATCCAAGCCACAGCAACCCTCCCCCAAGCCCACGTGCATGCACTTCTCCCCTGCAAATTGCATTCCTTGCATCCCGAGAGCACCAAAGCTATAACTTATTCCATCGCCAACCCAGAAGTCTGCAGTTTCATCTAACTCAGGTCTGGGCAAGACTGGACGGGTTCTATCCTGAGCTCTGTTTCCTCCAGCTGTGAAGTCAAAGCAAGGCGTCTACCTCCAAAGTGCAGCGATAGCACACAGTCCAGACTGACACCTTCGTCAAGGAAGAGAGAGGAAAGACCAGAGGGCTGGCAGATGCCCAAGGAATCCAGAGACCTACAGGGAAAACAGCATCAAATTTGAAAGCCTTAGAACAATCTCCCATGCCTCCCTGTCGCACCTTCTGGACACCACTGGGTGTGTTTGGGTCCCCACACGTGGCCCAGGGCAGCCCCCGCCCCTGGCCCTGCTGGAGTCCCTGCTGGTAGCTTTCCCTCCTCCAGCCTCTGGCAGCCCTGGCTTCCCGCTTCCCTGGACTCCCCCAGGGAGAAGCCTTGGAGAGGTGGCATGCCTGCTGCAGGTGCCCGCCCAGGTGCTAGGCCACTCCACATCCTGCAGAGTCCAGGTGGATTCTAGGAACCTCGAGGCCTGGGCTGCTGCGCTTTGTATTCGGAATAGCTGCAGAGTTGGAATGACATGGACACGGCCAGGGCTTCCAGCTTGTGCCGTACAGAGATCGGCAGGTCAAGCCATGCCGGGGCCCCTTGGCCCCCGCTTGGGACCTCCGAGGGGTGCTGGCCAGATTTTCAGGAGCAGAAGTCAGGCAGTAAATGCTGACTTGCCTGGGACACCCCCATGCACCCTTCCGTCCCTGTGATGGGGCAGCCTTGATCTCTGCCATGTCTTTGGGGTCCTCGACTATTGTCTGGCTGCATGGCTCCGGGCTCCCTCCTAGCATGGTCATCTCTTGCACCATCTGCCCCGGCAGTCTCTGTGTTTGCTCTCCTGAGACGCCTGCTCACTCCCCACACGACCTTGCCACTTGGCTTCTCTTTGATTATAAATTGTCCTTCAGCCACTTCCCTGCTCTCACGTCTGCCTGAGTGTGGTTAAAAGCGGCCCCAGAGCCAGTTGTGGTGGCGCATGCCTGTGATCCCAGAACGCAGGGGGCTGAAGCAGGATACTCACTGGGAGGTCAAGACCAGCCTGGGCTACAAAGTGAGCTCGAGCCAGCCTGAACTGCATAGTGAGACTCCGTCTCAAAAACACCAAACTAAACAAATGCAAGTACCCACACAACTCCTTTGATATCTTGCTTAGCAGTGTCCTGGGGTACTGTGGTCCACAGCTTTTCAACTCTGCTTTCTTTTCTGGCATGGCTATGTACATACACATTCACCCAAGTGCTTCGCTGCCCTGGGACAGGGTGACATTTACAGCATTTCTAGTTCCTATCTGAGGTTTCATCAGAACTGCCCTAACTGGGAATATAGCTGAGCCACACAGTGCCTGCCTAGGAAGTGCAAGGGTCTCAGTTCAATTCCGAGTACCAAAAAGAAAAGATCTAGTACCAGCCTCAGCCTGGCAGGAGGCCTCTCAGGGCAAGAGTGCACACAGGGCTCCCCCAGCCTTCACCCCGATACTTCCCCCAGGCACTGCCATCTGAGACCATTGCCCAGGGGCATAAGTGTGCAAATGCTTTCGGGAGACACCTCAGACCTCCGTCTTTATCAGGAGCATGCCCCAGCCCTTGTTTCTTTTCTTTTTTTAATGACATTGACATTTTGTTCATTTATATCATTCCTTCTAAAGCTGCTCCTGCAGGAACTGAACCGTGCTTTGGGGATGCAGGCTTAGGTGAGCGAACTCTTTGACTGCTGACATTCTGGGGAGAAGGGACTAGATCTCCAGACGCAGGGATGAGTCCTGCGTGCAGCACAGATGGAGGGCAGCTTGCGGCTTTCAGTGCTTTAGGGTAGGATGAGACACAGTGATCTTGAAAATGTGCCTAGTGTACCTGTGGGTGGGACTGATGGGCGGGTAGACCTGGGTTTGTCTGTGTTGAGAAGCATTATGTTTTCTTTAAAAAAAAAAAAAAATCCTGGTTTGATTATCTCCAGCTTAAGAGAAAAAAGCGAAACACAGTTGCCTAATGCCCCTAAGGCTGTTAGAGTCCAGCTCATCCCCCGAGGTGGGAGCCCAAGGCCAAGACAGGGCCGAGCAGATGTGGTGGGCGTGGGGGAGGACGCCCCGCACCAGGACAGCCACCGCGTGCGGTCTTGTATCTCAGACAAGGGCATGAGTTCCAGTCCTAGGTTAAGCCCTGGCCTCGTTTATCTGCAGGAGAACATGCTTTAATTACCCTGGGAGGAAACTGATCTTCCCTCCAGAGTGCTCATGTTAACAAACAAGCAGATAACACGAGCCAACCTCTGGGCCCCTGTTTCTGTGTCCAATACTGTCCCGGGCTCCCGCCCCCTCCTCCTCCCGTCCCCTACCTTCCCTCCACTCCTCAACCCCTGTCTGCCCTACCGCCACCAAATGCAATCTTTCCCTCGCCCTGGCCCTGTGAGTCAGGCACTACTGGCTCAGCAGTTTATAATAGAGGGTTTCAAAGAGGGCCTCCTTGGTCACACAGGCCCGCTGGTAATGTGGCCGTTCCTCCCGTCCGAACAGGGGTGCCTGAGCTTTCTGCTGCAGTCCAGGCCCAGCCCCCCACCTCCAGCAGCTTTCTGGTGTTGCTCTGGAATTCTGGCTTAGAGCTCCGCTGGGCCACCAGCCTGGCCCAGCCTCTCAGAGACCCAGGAGTGGGGCGTGGGGAGCAACCCTTCCCAGTCAGTTGGCGGCCAGCTGAGCCTGAGGCCCTGGATTCCTGCCTCCTAACCTGGAGCTGTTTGCTTTTTAAATCTTTGCCATGTTAAACACAGCTGCCCAGGGTGTTGTCAAGCTGGGGAGGTGGGCGGAGGGACAGAAACGGGTGATTATAGCATGAACCAAGAGCGTAAGGGGCTGCAGATGAAAGTGTTTATTCACTTTTGCTTGGAAGACAACCCAAGACCTGCTTGGTTGAGGCAGATGGAATAGAGAAAATGCAGAGGACCTCAGCACAGTGCCGACGTGATGGGGGATGGCCGGAAAACACAGTGTGGAATTAACCCTTAATGAGTTCATGACTGGGTTTCAATTCATCGTGGTCACGTGTACTGCTGTGGTACATATATGGTTGTCCCGTCAAGTGCCATGGGGCTGTCATGCACATACTCATGGTTCAAGCCAAGAAACATGTTAGGATCTTCAGATAAACCAGGTGGATTGGCTCACACCTTCAACTCTAGCGCTCAGGAGGCTGAGGCAGCAGGGTTGTGATGAGTCTGAGGCCAGCCTGGGCTACACAGTGAGTTCAAACTGAGCTCCATTGTAAGACTCTGTCTCAAAAAACAAAACCAATAAAGGATGACAATAACAACCCCCATCCTCAAATAAGAGAACAAGGCCTCAGGTGCTTTGAGTTTTAAATCTAAACTGCCAGGACCCTGGGCCCCGGGACTGGGCTTTGTGGGGAGCAGGTGTGAGTGCCCGTTGGCTTGAGCTTGCTCGTGTCCTAGTGGGCAGCATGCGTGATGGTGTCCAGTGCTGTGGCTTAGCGGACACTGAGTGGGTGCTTGTCGCCCATCTGGCACAGGCAGCAGAAGGACATTGTGTCCACCTGGCAGAGACAGAAAGTGGCCATTGTCTCTCTGTGGAGGTGCGGGAAATGTTCCTAGGAGGCCGTGAGTGCCCGGTAAGTGCGTGCCAGCAGGGGACTGGGAGCTTCCCCCAGGGAGGCCGCATTTCCAAGACCTGCCTTGCTGCTGCCAGTGGTAGAAATTTGTAACCCCTGAAGCTGAGGCAGGAGGATCACTGCAAGTTCAGGGCCAACCTGAACTACATAGTGAGGCCCTATCTTAAAAACAAAATAAAGAACTGTCTTGTCAGTGAGAAGTAAGATGTTGGCAGGGAAAGAGGTTGCAGGCTGGGGGGAAGGACAGGGGGTTACCGGGGCCCTGTCTCTTAGTCCCTCTCCTGCATCAGCAGAGTAGTGGAGCTGGCGCTGCGAGGCTGGTCCTGGGGGCCACAGCGTTGTGTCACACCCAGAGACCAGGGCTTGGCGTCTCATCACCTGTGTTCTTGGCGGGCACTATAGCAGCTCCCTGCCTGGTGGCCTACATGGGGCCTGTCCTGCTCCTCTTGCTGGGCATGGCATAGCGAGGGGGTTCACATATCAGGCTGGGAAGTGGTGGCGTGGATGAGCCACGCTGCAGGGCTAGGGTATACACAAGAAGGAGAAGCCACCTGCTCCTGTGCCTGAAGCCTGGCCCACCAGGTCCCCCTCTTGGCCCCCTGGCACCAGTGCGTGCAGCGCTAGTGGCCTGTCCCTGTCCTCAGTGCTGTGTCAGCCTGCTGCGCAGCAGCTGCGCGTTGGCTGCTCATGGAATCACCCAGGGAGCCGCGGGCCGCTCAGAGACAGTGGCGGGTTCATAGGACGACTTTGCGAGCCCTCTGGCCTGCTGTGTGGGTGCTGCAGGGTTAAAGAGCTGCTGCAAACTCTTCTGGTCATTGCTGTCACTAAGGACTGGAGGCACCTTTGCGCTGGGCCTCAGTTTCGCTTTCCACCCATGGCAAGCACAGCCTCCTTGGCCTGTGTGGCGTCCTGGTCTTGGCCCGGGCTCTTTGTGCCTGTCACCTCCAGGTTGGAGCATGGCTGACTCCTCAGGCAGTCAGATGTCCTGGGAGCAGAACCTCATGAGTATCTGTGGCCATCTGGGGCTCTCGTCCCCACCTCTGGCCCTGCCTGAACTCGAGCCTACTATCAAAGCGCAAGGCTGTGGGGTCCCATGCCTCACTCGGTGACAGTTCCCAGGATCACATACGGGAAGAAGCAGCAGACACGTGTCTACTAGGAGACTTGTCCCTAGTGGGACATGGCTTTTTCTCTAGCACAAGGCAGTAGAGCAACATGACAGCTAGCCCTGGAGTCGTGGCCAAGGCCTTTCATGAGGCGAGGAAACTGTGGCCAGGCTTTTGTCCAGGTCCCTGGCTAAGCAAGGGGACCAGTGACTCTCAGGCAGGGAGCAGGCCACGTCTGTCCCCAGAGCAGCCGGCTCGGTCACCTCGAGGGGCTCAGGCAGTCCAGGACAAGTGCATGCGCATCCTGTGTTCCTGGTGGTCTTTCCTGGCTCACGCTGGGTGTGACCCAAGTCCGCCCACTGGCCTGGCCAGGGATTGTCTTCACTGGTGGCACCTGGACAGCCTCCCGCTGGCCTGCGCGGGGTGCTGGAGGGAGGGCTGGCTGCTCTCCACCGCAGGCGCCTCCCTGCCACCGCCACTCTCGCAGGTGCTGACAGGGTCCCCGGGGGAACACTGACCGAGTCCACCCGTGTGCACAGGAGCCGCAGCATGCCACTCCACGGGGAGAAGCAGCGCGCAGTGGAGGACCGGCCCAGCGACTCCGAGGACTCGGACTCCCCGCGCTGCTCCGAGAGCCTGGCCTCCCTGAGCGACTGCGAGTGCTCCCAGCAGCGCTTCGCCAGCGACTCGTCCAGCAAGGCCAGCTCTCCTGCCTGTGAGCCGGGCGGGCGGGGCAGCGGGCGCTGCAGGGTGGGTGGAGGATGCACCTCAAGGCTGGCGTCTCGGGCAGCTTTCCTCTGCACAAAGCGGGCTCCCACCCGCCTGACTTTCCTCCCAGGGAGGGAAGCTACTCCTCCTCCTCCACCATGGACACAGTAGGATAAATACAAATGCGTTTTCTCTGGGTTTCTTTTACCCCTTTCCAGTAAGCATTGAAGGAAACTACCATCCCGGAAGGGCATGGCAGGAAGTGAAATAATCTAAAGGGTTTCTTACTAATCGCAAACTCTGCTGTGGAAATCGCACAGCAGGGGCCCAAAGAGGGTTATGGCAGGACACAGGGTTGAGAGACAGAGCAGAGGGGGCTGCAACAAGGCCCGAGACGTCTTCCTCTTTTGTTTTTCCCTTTCTCTTGTTTCTTTTTTCAAAGCACTGGGGATTGATGCCAGGACCCTTAACTATATCCATAGCCACTAAAAAAAAAAAAAAAAAAAGCAACCGTATATACAGACCCTGTTTTGAGATAGAGTCTGGCTGTGCAGTTCAGCCTGGCTTTAAGTTCACTGTGTAACCCAAGTTGGTCTTGAACTTGCAACGATCCTTCCACCTCAGCCTCCTGAGTGCTGGGAGTACAGGAGTATGCTATCATGGCTGGCCTAAAAAGTGTTTTCATTTTATTATTTTGAGAAATAACAACTTCTCATTTTTGCTAAGCTGCTTGAATTTTCAGTCCTGCCTCAGCTTCTCAGAGTGCTGGGGTTCCAGGCATGCACCTCCTCACGACTGGGCTGCTTTTTCCTTTTCCGTGTGTGACCCTAGATGTGTTTACCTTTCTGGAAAAGTTTTTAATTTGCATCTTCCCTAGGAAGTATCACCTTGTAAACTGATAAAGTACAAGCAGAGCATGCAGCTAATGTCTAATAGGATCCAGCGTCCGCTGCACACAATTTATTCCTTTGTGTTTATTTTAAAGTTTTACAGTCTCAGGCCTGGGAGGTAGCTCGGCAGTCTAAGCACCTGCCTGGCAAGTGCAAGGACCCGAGTTCCTATCCCCAGTACCGCATGCTGTGCTGGCCCTTCTCAGAGCCAGCCAGAGACGGAGCTTGGGGGGACACGCCTGTAGTCACAGCACTGCAGAGGCTGAGGCAGCAGGATCACTATGAATCTAAACTGAGTAGCAAGACCCTGTACCAAATAAATGAATAAATAAAACACTTTAAAAAACTAAAAATAGAATGAAATGAAGTTTTGAGTTCTCATTTTTAAAAGTTGGAAAATTCTGAGTATACTGAGAGAGAAAAAAATTGCCAGAGATAATAGCTGGCTGAGCCCTGCCGTGTCTTTTTTTTTTTCTTTTAATATATTTGGTGCAGGGTCTCACTACACAGCTTGGATTTGTAGTGATCTTCTCATCTCTGCCTCCCTAGTGCTGGGATTACAGGCATGCACCACCACGCCTAGTCTCCGTGGTGGCCAACTCAGCATGCCCGGGAACGTGGCTGTTGCAACATGTGGTGCCCAGGGTCAAACCCCAGTCCCTGCACATGCCTAAGCAGGCACTTAGTCCACTGAGCTGTGTCTCTGGCCCTCCCTGCTGTATCTTTGCATCTTTACACGTAAGAGACGTGTGCATGGACTCCGCCAGTTAGCTTTGTAACCAAAGCTTTTGCTCATGAGAGTGCGTTTTCTAGCCTGCTTTGTGACCACCCACTGCCCCACCGACCTGGGGACTAGCCCATGGCTCCACTCACCCACTGGCCACTCCACTCACCCACTGGCCACTCCACTCACCCACTGGCCACTCCACTCACCCACTGGCCACTCCACTCATCTGGCCACTGAGTGAGCCTGTGCTTCTCTCTGCTGTTGGAGACAGTGTCCTGGGAATGTCTTGGTGCCCGAATGCTTCGGCAGTTCCTTGGCTTATCACAGAGCCACAGACCAGAGAATGCCAAGGTGTTTGAGGTCCTGAGGCACAGTTGGCAGACAGAGCAGCCACCCAGGGTTCTTATGCCTGCTCCAGCTCTGACACTATATGTGGGGCTCAAGTGACAGCAGGGTGCCTGAGAGTCCCAAGGACAGTGCCTGCTTTTCCTGTCACCTTTCCTTCTCCTCCTCTTCTCCATCCGCTCCTCTTTCTCCTTTCTTCTTTATCCTTTCTAAAAGAATTTAGGCAGCCAAGTATTGGCTGCTAGTGCTGCTACCTGAGATCATGATTTTTAATTAACAGAAACTAAGATTTCTAACTGTGGTTTTATGAGCACGATTTGTTAGAATAATTTCTTAGGGTCATCTCTAGAAATAACTGAAATTGGCTGGACCTTGTGGTGCATGCCTGGAATCCCAGCATTCAAGAGGCTGAGTCAGGAGGATCATTGCAAGTTTGAGACCAGCCTGGGCTACAAAGCCAGCATGAGCTTCATAGAGAGACCCTGTCTCAAAAAGATAGAAACAACTGAAATGTTTTACTCCCTACCTTATACTGCACATTTAGAAACCATTTTTTAAAAAAATCACTTGCTCCATGTTGAGTGTACTGAATGAGAATTCTGAATTATAGAATAAAAATAGTTTTAGTCCATTTCCTGTATCAATGGAGACAAGTATCGATAGATACCGAGGAGTAAGGTGATGCAGCGTGTAAGCTACAGGCCTGCACGGGTGAGGTGGTTTTACCGGTGTCTGGGCATTTATGGTCTGGCACGGCAGTGGAAGCCACAGGAGGAGCCATGTGGCCTAGGCTCCCCAGTGGTGGGAACCAGCCTGGCTAGCCTGTGTCAGGAGCCACTGCAGGTGATGTCTTCTCTGTGCAGCACAAGTGACTTTGTTTTCTTTCTCAGCATCCAGCCCGCCTAGGGTTGTGACCTTTGACGAGGTCATGGACGCAGCCAGGAACCTATCCAACATGGTCCTGGCCCATGAGATCGCAGTCAACGACCACTTTCAGCTGAAGCAAGAGGACCTCCCAGAGCACAGGTAACCTACCGGCCCTCGGGTTGTATGGATGATGCTAGACACTGTGCGCACGCGCGCGTGTCCTTGTGTATCCACTGCACCAATTCCCACAAGTCCTTGTGTAATGTACATAGGTGAAGGCAGGCAACATAGTGCATGCCTGTAATACTGGCACTCAGGAGGCTGAGGCAGGAGGATCTTCTTCGAGTAGGGTGATCAGCTTTGAGTTCGAGACCAGTCTGGGCTGTATAGCAAGAACAGGTCTTAAAAGAAAAGAAAAAGACAAAAACAAAGTCAAGCAAACAACAAAGAAATCCAAGCTATAGATCATGTCTTTGGGGATGTTGTCCATGACAGCTATGAAGGCCCTGCTTCCCAAGTCACCGTGAATCTTCCTGTCGCTGCTTGGGGCTGCCTGGTAACTCTGTCTCTCAGTTAGTCCCCGTCCGCGCCCCCCCCCCCCGCTCCTGCTTTTCCCAGGGGGGCTCCAGGGGGGCTCCACGCCTGCAGCTTCCTGCTGAGGCTGAGCCAGGCCTGGCACCTGCCAGGCGCAGGCTTTGCCTGCCGAACCGCTCTTTGCTACCCTGGCAGGAGCTCTGTGTACCACAGTATCCCTGGCCTGGTGCCTTCTGGAGGTTCCGCCGGCATTTATGAACTGGTAGAAAATGAAATGTTCACGTTAAAATGAGCACTCTGAGATAAAGAAAAGCCAGCACGGGGTGTCTGGACTTTAGATTCCAAAGCTGCAAAGAGAGGCAGAGGGAGGGTGCTTGAGGCCAGACAGACCTGGATTTGACCGCTGGCCTGGCTGAGTCCCCACTTCTCCAGGGAGAAGACAGTGACTACTGACATGGCACGTGTGCCCCTGGCCTAGAAGTGCCCCTGACGCCTGGGCAGCGGGAGGTGCTTCCTCTGCTGGGAGGGGAGAGTGTGAGCACAGGGCACCGCCTGCACTTAGGACCCCTTACACCCTCTGAGCAAGAAGGAGGGCGGCGCGGTGGTACATGCCTGTCATCGTGGAATTCTGGAGGCCAACATGAGAGAATCTCAAGTTCAAGGCCTGCCTGGGCAACTTAGTGACTTAGCAAGACCCTGTCTCAAAATTTGAAAAAACTAATAATAACTTTTTAAAAACCCGGTGACACATTTCAGTGTAAAGGTCCCGGGTTCGATCTCTAAAATGGCAAACATTGTAAAAGTCGCGAGTTATTATCTGTTGATTTTTGGTCCCCACAGTGACCGAGTTTTTCCGTTTCAAAGGGCAGCTGACTCTCATGTTTTAGCTGATAGCATCCCGGGGACAGAACGCAGCTGGTCACTTGAGGCACTGCAGGCACGCTTAGAAGTGGCTTGAGGCAGAGGTCACTAGCTGCCCTCCTGGAGAGTTCTCCAGAGCGGGCGGCCACTGGGAAACCTGGCACCCCCACCCCTGGGGCGCCCAGGGGCGCAGATCTGAGTCCCCAAGGACAGCTCAGCTGTGGGAAAGGACGTTTGCAGTCATTCCTGTGGGCACCCGGCTGGGGACACGCTGGCTTTTGAGGTCGCTGAGTGCGTGTCCTGCCTGCGCTTCCAGAAGCAGCGCTCATCATGCGCCTCAGACAGCTCCTCTGCGTCTCTCATGGCGCAGTCGCGCTTGGAAGATGACGAGGAGTCATGCAAGTGAGAAGAAGGACGAGAAGTGGGGGGAGACCCAGAAGCAGAAAACTAGGACGCGTTCCGCGTGTGCACTGGCTCCTGCCAGACACGTGGGCTCCTGGCAGCGACAAGTTACACAAAAGGAGGGAAAGTGGGACATAACCTTTGTTACTGGGTCAATAATTCGTGCATGGTGTGTGTGTCTCAAGTCTTGGGTGCCAGCGCTGTGCCAGGCACACGACAGGTGGCTGTAGGTGGGGCACACCCTGCCGGGGAGGGGCATCACTCTGCATGGATTGGTGCAGGGGGCCCCAGGGCTCAGCAGGGCTCCAGCAGGCCAGCGTGCGCCCATCTGCACTCGTGCCCTGTCTTCCCTAAGATCTAGAACAAGCCTTGGGGTCTGGGTGGGGGAGGAGCCGGCTAGGCTAGAGAATCTCAGGGTGTGTTTTATAGGAAACATTTCAAAAGCCCAGGGGGACCCCCTGGGGGCAGGCTGGAATGTCACATGAAAGAAATCTCTGCTACCGTGTATAGCAAGTCCCCCAGCTATGTGAGCACAGTGCAAGGAGCAGGAAGGTCTGTCGGCTCCTTGGGAAGGGGAGGGGCACGTGATTTTTGTCCCTAGGTTGGTTTGGTTTTGTTTTTGTGCTGCTTGGAGTTGAACCCAGGGCTCTCACAGTGAGCTGCAACCCCAGCCCTCTTTGTATTTTATTTTGAGACCGGGTCTCAGTAAGTGACTGCGCTGTCCAGGTCGCCACTTGCGATCCTCCTGCCTCTGCTCCCAGTGTGCCCCCCCTTTCCTGTGTGTTCCCCGAGATGTCTGCAGGGAGCCAATGTCTTCTAGACTCAGGGAGGAGGAGACTTAGTTTGAAGCCGTTCATCTCATTCCTGCAGCTTGGCTGGGCGAGTAAAGAGCATCGTGCACCAGGCCTTCTGGGACGTCCTAGAATCGGAGCTGAATGCCGAGCCCCCCGAGTACGAACACGCCATCAAGCTATTTGAGGAGATCAGAGAGGCAAGTGGCTTCTGTATACGTCAGTCCCGGGGCCACCTGGGCTGCAGGCTTGAGGTACTGCAGAGGCGGGACTTGTGAGCAGCAGGGTTTCTAGCTTCATGCAGGGCTCCTAGAGTGCTCTGAGGAGGCCTGCCGCCGCCACCCCGGGGCTCTTCCACAAAGGCACTAAACCTTCTGGGGGTGACCCCGTCCTATGACTGAGTCTCTTCCAAAGGCTTTGCCCCTAATAGCCTCCCAAGGGAACCAGGTTGCAGCCCAGGAACTGGGAGACACAGGTACCCCCGCACTGTCTTGGGTCCCCTCCACCAAGCCAGGCCCCTGCTCTGGGGTACTGAGCACAAGGGCTAGCTCCTGGGGCTCTCCCTGTACCCCTGAGTGTGGGGGGAGACCTGAGGAGAGGGGAGGGGGCGGAGCTGGCAACCTGTGCTCTAAGTCAGTTTGTGCACAGTGACTCCCCTAAAACAGGCAACACTGAGGGCAGTGGTGAGGAGGGGTGGGGTCGATCGAGGTGCAAGCTCAGATCTGCCAGAACAGCCCTGAGACTACGGCAGGCTGGCGGGGTGGTGCAGGCTTGGGAGGCCAACTTGACACTCGAGAGGCTAAGACTGGGGCAGGATGATGGCCTGGTTTCCAGGTCCATCTGGGCTCCACACAGAGTTCAAGTCCAGTCCGAACTGCACAGTAAGACTGGATGTCAAAAAAAAAGGTAGGAAAAAGGTTTCAAAAATTAACTAGGATGACAGTTGCGATTCCAGGCAACATCCACAGGATGCGTACACTCTGCCTACCACCTATACTAATTATTCACTGTTCCACATCTTACGAGGGAGGTGGGTGCTCCTTTTTATAATTTTATGTGGAAAAACCGGGTTCCCTAACTCAGGGCCCAGGGCTGCAGTGCTTGATGGGTAGGGACCTGGGTTAGGGGGTGTGGCTCAGGTGGTAATAAGTGGTTTCCTATGTAAATACATGCAGCAGCCCACAGGGTGTCCCACCCACAATGTGAGGGGCTTCTGGGGCCGATGCCTGTGGCCCATCCCTTCACTGCTCCAGCGAGCCTCCTGACCAGCTGCATCTCCTTGGTGGCTGTCACTTCTAGCAGCAGCGCCTGGGGTCAGGAGGCCGAGCTGTCGTCCTGTGCTGAGGCACAAGGAGTATTAACGCCACCTGGACAAGCGGCCCCAAACAGGAACCCGGCGCCTGCCTAATGACGCTGCTGGTCTCTATTTCTCTGGCTCTGTAGATCCTTCTTTCTTTCCTCACCCCTGGTGGGAACCGGCTCCGGACCCAGATCTGTGAAGTGCTGGACACGGACCTCATCAGGCAGCAGGCTGAGCACGGCGCCGTGGATGTCCCAGGCCTGGCCGCTTACGTCATCGGCATTATGGGCAAGCTGTGCGCACCTGTGCGGGACCAGGACGTCCGGGAGCTCAAGGCCACTGGCAACATCGTGGAGGTGCTGAGGTGAGCACTGCTGCCGCTGGCGTTGGCCAAGGGCACCTGGGCATTCATACGGTGGGAGATGTGGAGCTGGGCATGGTCACGCACACCTCAGCACTCAGGAGGCTGAGGCAGGAAGATTGCTGTGAGTTGGAGGGAGGCCTGGGCTCCGCAGCAAGGCAAGGTCAACCTGAACTGATAGCAAGATCCTGTTTCAAAGGAAATGTGCGCATGAGGAAATAGAGAAAGCCTGGTCTCTCAGAGGAGTTCTTGACCCTAGAATAACCAGATAAACAGGGAGCCAGCAGTCATCAGTGTGTGCACAGCTCGGGTAGACCAGCTGTCGGTTGGGTCAGCGGTATGAGTTGAAGAGTCATGATGCCCCTCCCCCTCCCTGGGGAGTTGGCACAGCTCTGTCCCCTTTGTGCCCTCCCTCCTCACCCACCACCCCCTCTGAAGCTCACCCTGTGGCTTGCTCAGGTTGATGGCCTCCAGGGGCTGCCTTCCCTGTCTGCACAGAGGGTTTTGTGCGCCTGGGAGCCCTGCTCATCCTGCAGACTTCAGACCTTGCTTCCAGGTCTCTCTCTCGCTGCTATATGTGTGTGTTGGGGGGGGTATCAAAGTGGTGGGGCTCCTCCTGGCTGGCAAGTGAGCGCCCCCTGCAGATGGCCACCCCATTCATTCTGCCACTGGCTGCCTGCACACCCCTGGGGGCGGTTGCTGTCCCCCTCTGTCATACACAAGGACACCCAGTGACTTCTGCACAGCCGGGAGTGTGCCTAGGGCTGCCTGACTTTGAGGATGTGTTTCCCTCCCTCTGTGTCTCTCTGCCTTATCCTTTCTTATTTCATTTATGCTTCATTTCTTTATATTTTCTTACTTCTTTAGGAATAGAAGCTACATCCACTATGTTCAGACTTCTTAAAATTCCAGGGACTTTCAAATAAAAATTCCTTCTGTCGTCCAGTGTTCCTTCTGTCATCTCTGAGATTCTCTGGTGAGGCAGCTCCATGTTTTGCAGTCTGGTTATGCCTGGCTCTAGCAGATAGCCTGCGATATTCGTATCTAGCACAATAAGCATTGAAAGCTCTGGAACACGCGTTAGAGCCCTCAGTAGAAAGCGCCCTTGCCGAGCCACAAATACAATTTCAAGAGCATTTTGGGAATTGCTTACCTCTTCTACCCTGTAACACATAAGTAACAGGCAATGGATTTTTTAGCTTGATTTTGTGGGATTTTTTTTTCTTGTCTTTTTGAGACAGTCTCACTATACAGTTCAGGCTGGCCTTGAGCTCACTTTGCAGCCCAGGCTGGTCTCAAATCACTGCAATTGTGAGGGAGATAGCACAGCAGCATAAGTGTTTGCCCGACAAGCACATGGTGCTGAGTTTGATCCCTGGCGCGCGCGCACACGCACCCCCCACACACACAAAATTGCAATTCTCCTGCCTTAGCCTCCCAAGTGCTGAGATTACAGATAAGCACCACCACCATGCCTGGCTTCGGCTTGAATTCACCTCTCTAATTATTTTAATTCTAAACATTTTAGACAAATATTCCATGTGCTGGACCTCATGATGATGGACATGGCCAACTTCATGATTCAGAGCCTTCGGCCTCACCTGCAGCGCCAGCTGGTAGACTATGAGCGAGCCAAGTTCCAGGAGATTTTAGAGGAGACTCCAGGTGAGTACAGCAGCGCGGCGCTCATGTGGGAATCGGGTGGAAATGCGCCATCACCGTTAACATTCGACACGGCGTCACCGGACAGTCTTGGCCTCCCTGTCTAACACACACAGTTTTACCTTCTGGAATCAACGTCCTGAGCTGGCGGTTGTCTGGTCTGTCCCAAGAACTGTGCTGAGTGCTGCCTACATCTGCACTCGCTCAACAGCTGTCTAGTGCACCCTGCTGTGCTCCAGATGTGGCGTGGGTGCAGCCGCGGACAGACAGAGGGCATTCGCAGACCTGCTAGTGGGTGATGGGTCACGCACCTGTGCGTGGCCTGGCGTACTGCGAGGGCACAGTTAGGAACAGGAAGGAGTGGGCATGCAGGGTGCAGGGTTCCTAGGTGGGGTGCGCTGTGGGGCCCTCCTTAGGAAGCTGCATTTGAGCAGTTTTCAGCCCACAGGTCGTAGAGATCACTGGAGAGATGCCAGGAGGGCATGAACCCCTGATGGCTGTTTTTGGAGAATGCTCAGGCTCCTGCCTAGGCAAGAGCTTGTGACTCTTCCCCAGCAAAAAGGAAAGCAGAGGTGGCGGCCAGGTGGTGCTGGCACTGAGCAGGCAGAAAGTGAGCTGCTGCTCTGGTGGTCACATGCCAGCGTGGCTGGGGATGTGGCAAGAAGGTGCACTGCGCTGGGTCATAGCTCAGCGGCGCAGTGCCAGCCTAGCACGTGCGAGGTCCTGAGTTCATTTCCCTGTACCAAAAGACAAAGACGAACGAATAAAGATGCCCAGGAGGTTGGGTGAGGGGAGAATCGGATTGAGGTGAGGCCCGGGGTGAGTGGTTATGCACTTTATCTGGGGAGCCTGAGGCGAGGAAAGTTGGAGGATTATATCGAGGTAAGAGTTACAGTTTGCATGTGTGAGATCTTGTGTGATGCTGGTATTTAGGAGTCAGAGACGGGAGACCCCAGGGAGGATGAGAACCACACCTGTGCAGTGGAGGTCAGTGATATGCTCGTGGGGCACGCAGCCAGGGGCTTGAAAGCCAGCTACACTTCTGGGCACGGGACCTGTGTTAAGTGACCAGGTCTCTGTGACACTTGTGGCTATTTATGACCCCTGTATGGTTGAGGAAACAGACTAGAGGGGCTCAATCATCTGTCTGTAATGTAGCCCAGACTTGGCATTGGATGGGACCTGGATGGGAGACATGCACGTGGGCCTGGGGGTAATCAGGGAGGCCTCAGGGTACAGGGAAGGCCGGGCAGAGGAGGACAAACCTCACTGAACCGCACCCTCCGGTCTCTCTGAGCTGGCTCGCTCAGCCTCTTTCCTAGCTGCTGAGGAAATAGGGACGGATGCTCCTCAGCAGGCAGGAGGCTGGGTCCTGCTCATCAGAAGCCCTGGCAGCAGCCTCTGGGGCTGATCAACTGATCAGGGGACCTGCCTAGGGCCCCCACCGCCATGGCAATGCTTTCCTGTCAGGGTAGTGGACACAGGGAGAAGGCGCAGCTCTTGAAGGTCACACAAGGGCAGCGGGCCCACCCTGCTTGGTATGGAGAAGATCTGGCTTCTTACTCCCTCTGAGAGCTGCTGGACCCACGCTTTGACTGAGTTTGTCAAGCCTCATGGGTGGCCAGAGACTGTAGCACTGTGGCCAGCACTCTCAAGGAGGAAAAGGAGGGGAGGGTTCTTATGCTGGGTGGCCGCCAGAATGGTGGAGCATGGGTGACTGGGGTGCATCCCTGTCCCAAAGCCCGAGCAGTCCTGTCCTTGCCGCCCCTCTCCAAGCAAGGCCTGTCTGGCAGAGGGTGTGCTGTAAAGGAGTTACTGGTGGTGGGCAGGGCCTGATGCCAAGCCTGAGACCCAGTGCCAGTTTCCTGAGGCTCTGAGGTGTGTGTGTGTGTGTGTGTATCTTAATCTAGAATCTAGATAGCTTTAGCTGGGCATGGAGGTACAACTCTGAAATCTGAGCACTTAGGAGGCTGAGACAGGATTGCTTTGAGTTTGAGGTCAGCCTGGGCTACATGGCAAGTTCAAAGCTAGCCTGCCCTGCAAAATGAGACCCTGTGTCAAAAAAAAAAAAAAAAAAGATAGCTTGGAGTCTTGGCCAATTCCCCAGTTCTACACAGTAGAGTTATAATTTTGTTCACCTCCAGTTACTTCTGTCCTGGACCCAACATTAGCAGCCTATAATCCATTAGCACCATTTACCTTAACTCGGCGAGTTGTAGGGACTTAAAGGAGAGCAGATCCAGCTATGCAGAGGTCCTGTCTGGCCAGTGAAAGAACTCGGAGCTCAGAGGGCAGAGCCTGTGTCAGCCAGCGCTTAGGCCCCAAGTCATGGCCAGAAGTTGGCCCCTGGGCCTGAATGTGAAAGAGCCCCGAAATATCCCACAGAAGGACAAAGGGCTGTTGAGCTTTTTGCGTGTACACTTTTAAATATTTATAACTTTATTGGAAGAATAATACGAACAGTACCATGGGTTTCTGACTTGACTGCAGGAAAGTATCTTATTCTGCCTAAGGAGAGATTTTTGCAGATCTGTAGTCGTGAGTACTGGTGCTGATGAGGACCAAGGACCGCTCGGTCAGAGGCCTCCCAGGTGGAGGGCAGGCAGCCTCCCCAGCTGCCCTGAGCCGTGGCTTCTGCTCCTTGCTCTGGGAGTCCCAGCTCTGTGCTTAGCTGGGAGTTTGGTCACATTGCAGACTACAGAGGCCAGCGTTAACCCCCTCCCTGCAGAAGTCAGCGAAGGCCAGGCATGTCACATTGTCCAAGGAGGAGTTTGGAGGCCACACACCAAGCCAGGCATTGGGTAGGGGAAAGCAGGGGAGAGCCCAGCTTCCGCCTAGAGTCAGTGTAAGTGGCCCTAGGCTCAGTGTCCATGGACATTCTGGGTGGGCAGAAAGGCTGGTAGGTACAGGACTGGCCTGGCCCGGCCCGCTGACCCACAGTGGGGAGGCAGAGCCTGGAATGCCAGAACCGGCTTCTCAGAACAAATCAGTACCAAGTAAAAAGAAGAAAAAAGCGAGGCCAGGCCCGACTCTGGGCAAAGAACACACATGGCAGATGAGGCTGCAGCCTTCTTGTGGAGACAGGGTGCTTGCGGAATGGGGCTGCCCACTCCCAAGGCCCCTTTCCCTTTCCGTCTCTTGGTGTGGTGTGGAGCGGTCCAGGCACCCACACATGGCGCTGGGTCCTAAGAGAAGGCCGAGGTGTTACACAGTTTCAATGGCATCCCTGGCACCTAAACGCAGACACCCCAGGCCCACCTCAGACTTGTGCTGTGAGAACCCCCAGGACCCGTGCCTGGGACCCTTGCTCTTCTCTTTTGAAGCTCCCAGGGTGATGTTAAAGTCGATCAGAATTGAGGGCCGCTGAGCCCCACGCTTGCTTTCACCTGAGATAACCAAATGGCCTCGTGGTGTCGGCTGGAAGTGATGAGGCCCGGTCCCTGCCACGTCGCACTTGGGGCCACAGGGACTTCCATCCCTCTGCTGGGTGTCTGTCTGTAGGGGCCACGAGGCTTTCACATGTTCATAGACAGAACTCACAGACCCAGAACAGCTGGGGAGAAGCAGCTGTGGAGTGTGTGGCGACGTGGCTTCACTGTCACCAGCGAGCACCTGTGTTCGAGCACGGGCCTGGGAAGAACTGTCCTCATTTCTTAACCGTGCGCCCGTGCCCGTGTGCAGCCTGCGTTCCCCAGCAGTTCCAACCTTGCGAGTGCTACCGAACACGTGGTGTTAGCGTGTGAGCGTCGGAACCGCGTCTGCAGCAAAGGAAGCGTGCCTGCCGGAAGACAGACCTCACACTCCGGCCTGCCGGACCAGGCTCGGGCCGCGACAGAGGAGGCACTGAGCTCCGCTTGAAGCAAGACCTTGTGAGGAAGAGTCAATTGAGTGTCATCTGAGTTGGTTCCCGCAGTGGACACTGAGCCCCACCTGGAGACCCTTGGCTGTCCACGCTGCTGGGGGCCTGGGCAGGGGCAGGAGTGCTGCCTGCTTTTGGGGCTCACTGTCCTGTAGTGGAAAGCACAGGGCCCCACAGCACCGGCTCCTCCGGCTGCTTGGCACCGGGGCAAGGCTGAGACTCTGGAGGTCAGGGTCGGAAAACATCTCATTCATGAGGGCTAAAGAGGTGTGTTCATGGCCCGGGACAGTTTGGGGTCCTCAGGGCGTCTGTGGAGCTGGGCCCTGGACTCCCATAGCTGGTCAGGGTGAGTGGTAGGCACCTCCTCATCCTGTCCCCTTTCCACTAACTGGAGGGGTGGTCTCCACTCACAGGGCCAGCACTTCGGGGGTCCTTTCAGGAGCGGTCTGTGGGGTGTGGTTCTTGTCAACATCTGCAACACCTATTAGGCACCCACTAATGTTACCATGGTGATGGCGCCCTAGGTGGGTTTCCTGGTTCTTGTGTGTGATAAATAAAAATGTGACCTGCACTGGGAAGGAAAGAATGACAACGTGTAAGTAGGTGACAGTACACTCAGTGGGGAGAAGTGTGTGTCCCCTCACCTGTCCTGCGTGGCCCTCCCAAGGCGTACTCTGTCGTAACTGGAGGTTTGACATGCAGAAGATACGCACAACCTTCAGGGAGCTGCAGGTGAAGAAAGGTTGCGGGGTGCAGGCGGGCGGGCAGCAGGGTCTGGGATGATGGCCTCCTGGTTGAGATTTGGGAGTTCTCCGGGTCAGACTCTGCGCGGTTTGTGTCCTCATCTTAGCCTCAGGACTCCAGTGGAGCTTGGGGTGTTGCCCAGGTTCAGGGGCCTGGAGGGGCGTGGTCTAGCCACCACCCCCACCCAGTGGTTCCTTCTGTGTGACTTCCAGCAACAGTGGTCCGTGTTATGACACTGAGGTACCATGTGCTTAAAAGGAACTCAGGCCTCCGTGACACCTATTACTCTTGCAGGAGACTTGAGCTTGATGCATAAACTTGCTGACCATGAACCTAACTGGACACTGTGCCCCCCATGGGCTCCAGCTCTGTGCCTCCTTCCCTCGCCACCTGCTGTGCTCCTCCTCCTCCTCGGGCTCAGCCCTGGCCAGAGGCTGAGGTCACGCTGGGTTCTCGGGTCTCATGTGACACTGCCTCTAACACACCGGGCTTCCCTGTAGCAGGACCGGCTGGGACCCCTCTCCTCAGGCTAGCGTGCTAAGGTGTCCCTCCCTCCCCCGCACAGCCTACCATGCGTGCAGGTCCCATCTCAGGCAGCTACGCAGCAAGGCAGCTGCTGTGCGGGCCTGGACCTCAGGAGTTGCAGGCACCAGAAGCAAGCCAAGAGAAAGCAGAGGCATCTGAGGAGCGAGATGAGCTGGTTTCCCAGCTGCTGCCGTGTGAGGGACGCCTCCAGCATGACCGGGCAGGCCTAGGTGCTCTGCCTTTGTGAGCGCGCAGAGTTCTTACCACAGCTGCAGGAAGGGGTGTGGAGTCGTGCCCTCCCCCCATAGATGTGGCAACTGAGGGGACCTAAAGTGACCTGCCCAAGACACACAGATGCTGAGCGAGGCAGCAGGCACCCTAGCTGCCCTGCACCGCCTGCCTGCAGGGGAGAACCGTGCACCAGCCCCCACCGCGGCCTTAGCTGGGATTCATTCACTGTGGTGCAAACCTGACCCCCATCCCACCCCCGCTGCTTCCGGTTCTCTGCGTCACTTTTCACCCTCTCTTGCCGACCAGCCTCGGTGCTGCAGGTCATGTGTGGGTTCTTGTCAGATCCGTTCATGGAATCCGTGTCAGGCAGCTCTCTGCTTGCACACGCGGGCCCTGGGTTGACATTTTGGAGGTGGGTTCTGCCAGCAGTGTGTGGGATATGGTTGACAGCAGCTTGGGAACCATTTGCTACGCTTTTAGGAATTCCATAAGCTGGAAAACATAACCATTACTGAATATTAAATTAGATAAACATAACAGTTAAGTCAGGTAAAGATGAAGGAGAATCTCTAGGGAGCAGCCTAGCAGCTTCTGTTCAGCAGACACTCGGCAGGCCACGCAGTGACCTCACTGTTGAGTCCTTACCCGGAGGAATGGGAGGCCATATTCACAGCGGGGCCACACAGGGATATTCCCAGGGGCCTTGTGGGTGCGGCCCCAGGTCAGACCCAGCGCAAGTCTTCTAGCAGCCTGGTGGAGAGACACTGCGGCCTCTCCAGGTGACAGAGTACTGCTCAGCAATAAAAAGGAAGGCACCGCTGCTGTGCCGTGGACAGGTGCCACGTAAACCGAGCCCTTTGGAAGGGCTCCTGGTCTGCTGCGCTGCAGATGCTATAAAAGAACACCATGGACTGGGCCACCTATGCGGCAGACTCTCGCTTCGGTCCTGGTGGAGGCTGGGAAGCCCAAGGTGCGGCGGCCTGACCAGGCTCACAGCCGGAGTGCACTTCCTGCCTTTCAGACTGGGCCCACTTGTTAGCACCCCTTGGCTCTGGGCCTGTGTGTGGAGAGGGGGAGCTGTCCACGTCTTCTCTTATAAGGGTGCCAGTGCCGTGACCTCATCTGACCCTGGCCAGCTTCCCTGAGGCTCTGCCTCCAGTGCCAACTCCGGGTGTCAGGACTTCAACCTATAAATGTGGGTGCTGGGTCACCTGCTGCTTCGTTCGTTCTATTAGTATTTCTCACAGCAATATCATTGAGGTGATCTGTGGTGGCCAGATGTTAGGATGGGAAGGGGAGGACCTCTAAGGGGTGACATGAGCCCTTGGCGGGGGAGGCCCGGGATCCCAGAAGTCACCTTGCAGGCTGGCTTGGCCCCGGGGTCCCATGAGCCCAGCACCAGCATGGCATCTGGGGTGTGGGGTGTAAAAGGTGGGCTTGCAGCCCTGGGATCCACAGGTGGCTCTGTGTCTCCTATAGGTGCGCTCAAGCAGACGACAGAGTGGCTTCGAGAATCTGTGCAGGAAGAGCTGCTTTCTCTAACTCCTGGGGCTGAAAATCGCTCAGAGCCAAACCTGAGCCCGCGCCTGGTGCTGCATAACAGTTTCCTGAAGCTGTTGGAGTGGGATTATGGGAAAAGGGATTTACCTGAGGTGAGCGCCTTCTCCTCGGCCTGCCACCCCCGGGGTTGATATGCTTAAGCCCAGCGTTGCCCGAGGTTCACGGACTTCCTGAAGTCAACGGGAGCTTATCTGGAAGCTTATTGTACATTTTCAAGGTGTTGTGCTTGTCTTTCTATTTTTATGTTTTCCTAAATATGACAGACACTCCTGACCGACGGCGCGCGGCTCCAGGAGCTGACGGCAAAGCTGCACCGACTGAAGGTGGTGGCCTGTGTGTGGCTGATCACCAGCAGCACCCTGGGAACGGTGGCGGAAGGCCTGCCTGGGCTGGAGCACAGGCTGAAGAGCGTGGCCGCCGTGCTCCTGGAGGGCATGCACACGGAGTAAGTGTGCGCGTGTGCACGCTTGTGTCCGTGCCCTTGCGCACCAAGGACACCTGCAGGTTCCACGCTAGGAGAGCAACCTTGGGCATCTGGATAGGCAGAGAAACCTACCTTGTGGTTCCTTTTTCTAGACTATCTCTTAGTACCTGAAGGCTTAGAAAGCCAGGAGGAGCGTAGAGCTTCCACCTACAGTTGGTGTAGGTTCAGGACTATGACAGCCAGGTCTGGCAGTGCACGCCTATAATCCTAGCACCCAGGAGGCTGAGGCAGGAGGGTCACTGAGAGTTCCTGGCCAGCCTGGAATACATAGTAAGTTCAAGGCCAGACTGTCTAAAAAATATTTCTTTGACAGAACTGTGGAGAAAAACAAAACCTGGAAATGCATCATGTCAGTGTTTAAGAATCACACTGTCACGGAGGGCTCTGTGTGTTCAATTGTCCAACGGCCTCATTCTTCTGCAGTGCAGTGTTTGCTGGCTTTACTGGTCTAGCTGGGAAGGAAGTCTTCAGGGAGGGTGACAGTCCTGTCCTCCCAACACAGGATGCATGTCTAGGGAAAGTCTTGATGTCCCTAACCTCACTTCTAGTGTCACACTTTCACCCTGCTAGAATCCTGCTTAGCTTTTGCATCTAGGGCATTTGCTGGAACTCTGTCCAGGTCAGAACACGCGGGCTTGGTCCATGGCCAGTTGTTCTCCTGGGGCTGATGTGGGGCAGTACCTCCTGCTAGTTTGCCTTGGAGCTGTTACAGGGCGGTATCCTTTGTGCCCGTCCCGGAAGGGAGTCACACCTGCCCCACACACACACACCTGTTACTCAGCAAGCAAATAGTTTATGTGATAAGATTTTAGAACAGGATCTGGGCATGATGGTGCATATTTATAATCAAAGCACTTGGGAGCCTGAGGCAGGAGAACTGTCTTCATTCAGTTTAAGGCTAGCCCGGGCTACATAGCGAGACCCTGTCTCAAACAGAAACAAAAACCCTGAGGTCAGAGAAGGACTAGAATTGGCCCTGGGCCACACAGCTAGAAAGAACAAACATGAGCCCAAGCCCCACCTGCCCTGGAGGGGCCAAGCTGCCCTCCCCCGTGCAGTCCTGGGTGTTCTTGGGGCACTGAGCTCTTCTTAGCATTTTCTCCCCATGAGGAGGCATTGCTTCCCAACCTCGTAACCCTTGAGCACACGGCCCGCTTGCTTTAGTATTAAGGAAAAGTGCATAGAAACTAGTGACGGAGATTTTCAGGTCAGGCAGACCAGGGTTGAGACCCATGCTGCAATATTTTCTTGTTAGCCATGCTTAAACAAGTTCTTTTGTTTTTAAAGTTTTTGAGACTGAATCTCTATGTAGCTTAGGTTTCCTGGAACACATGGCAACCTCTTATCCCAACCTCCAAAGTTCTGGGATTACGGGTGTGTGCCGTCACACCTGGCTCCACTTTATCGATTTTTTTAAACAAGTTCCCGAATCACTCTGAGCTTCACTTTCTCGGCTGTGAAAGGGGAGTGGTAGTAAGCACACAGGCTTGGCAGGGTGACACCGGAAGGGATCCGCGTGAAAGACTTGGCGCGCTGTCTGGCTTGTGCTCCGTGACTGTTGTTAGATCATGTTCTTCCAGGTTTTACCTGGCCCTTTACATGGATCTTTAATTTTCTTTCTCTTTTTCTTAGAAAATAGTCAATTCTCAATTATCCTCAGTACAATAGCGTAATTCATAATAAACAGACGCTGCCCAGTAGCCTGCAGCCCTGTTGTCAAGGTTAGTGGGTTGGATAATGAACTGTGAAAATGAGCTAGTTTTGCCTTTGGTGTGAACACTAAGCGAGGAATCGCTAACATTTAATTTCTCCTTTAGCCCTGGGGGTTACTGGTTGAAAACTCAGCTAGGGCTTCACAGTGACTAAAAGTTCAGGAGGTGAAGTTGGCCATAGGCCCCCGTTGAGCTGTGGAAGCAGAAAGACCTGCTGGGGGCAAATGACAAAGCCCAGCCTAGGTGGGGCCGAGGACTGGTCACTGTGTTCTGATGGCACATGGGAGGCCCTGTTTCTCTCTCCTCCGCACTCACCACATGCCTGAGCACAGCTAAAAGCACGTTCAGAGGCCCGGGTCCACTGGGCTTGGGGCCTGCCCTGCCTGGCACCCTGTGCGTGACCCAGTTCCCTCCCCTTCCATCACTGCTCTTCCTTCAATTCCCACTCAGAGGTGGCTTAAAGGTCCTCTCTAGGTAGTGGGGTACAGTTTGTCATTATTGTGCCTTAAAATCATGGTTCCAGCATTACTTTTAGGGACCTCCTTTCCTTAACCATCAAGTAACCCGCACCTTGGGTACTATTCACAATGTTTCTTATTTGATTTATTTTGTCTTTTTGAGACAGGGTCTTGCTGTGTAGTTCAGGTTGGCCTTGAATTCACTTTGTACCCCAGGCTGGCCTGGAACTCCCAGCAATCTTCCTGTCTCAGCCTTCTGACGGCTGGGACTACAGGCGTGCACCACCAGCCTGGCTGACAGTGTTTCTGGGTCCTGTGCGTGTGGTTCCCTTCGTCAGTCACTTGAGAGCATGGTGAGCAAGATTTATTGATGAGCGCAGTTTCAGGTACTTGGATCTCTAAATATCCTCCTCTGTTGGGTTTGCAGTTCAGGCTGGACTTGAGCTCACTTTGTAGCCCACACTGGTCTCAAACTCATAAACTCAGCCTCCCCAGTGCTGGTGTTACAGCGTGCACCACCATGCCCGGCTTCTGATAACCTGCCTGTTGGTGGAGTCGCAGACTTACTTTCAATTAGCAGTAATCGTACCTCGGATAAACCTCACTGGCTCTGCACTGCTCCTGCACAGAGCCTTCAGACTCGTTTTCAAAGACTGAGCTCTTCTGCCCAGGCCTGCACTGTTGTGTAGTTTTAAGCAGTTTAAATTCTGTTCCATGGAGTGCCTGGTGCTTGAGAAGTTACTGTTTTCTGAGTTTATTCTAACAGCAACAATTATTGTCGGTAGAAGAGAAAGGAGTTTGCTATCCCAAGCAAGTTGGTGTCTTTATTTTTTTCGTCTTTTTGAGACAGGGTTTGCAGTTCATGCTGGCCTTGAGCCCACTTTGGGGCCCAGACTGGTCTAGAACTCACGACACTCTGTCTCAGCCTCCCGAGTGCTGGGATGACAGGCATGCGCCACCACGCCTGGCCAGTTAGTATCTTTAAAAGTTAAACAAAAAGTGATCGAAGCCCAGGGCCCGTTTCCAGTGGGGTCTGTGTGCTGTTTTGCAGGACTTTTGATCTGCAGGAGGCGCTGCGCTCCATTGGCGGCCAGACTTGTGCCGAGGTGAACAAGGCTCTGGCGGAGAGAAGCTTCCCGGCGTTGGGTGCGGAGGCTCAGGCCAACCTCGTAGGCCAACTTGCCAGCCTCAGGGACGAGAACAACCCTATCCGGTCCTTGGTCGGTGAGTTGCCGGTTGGCTTCTGCCTGGATTCCAGCTTGCCTTAACTTGCTGGCCTTATAACTAATGTTCAGTGTCCACCATAGCTCGGTCTTAAACACGTGACTGAAAAGCTGGTGTCAGGGCATTGTGGAGTTTGGCTTCTCAGATTAGGGATGCACCATTGGTAAAGCTCCTATGAGTGTTCACTGAAAACCCCTGCCGCTGGAAACACTTCTGATCCCAGTATTTGGGTAACGGGCACTCAGCCTGCACCTGCTTCCGGAGGCCACCGGCGAGCACCAGGTGTAACCGTTGACTCCTGAGGTCTGGGCTTCCTCCCTCCCGGGGTGGGCAGGGGCATTTTGTGCCTGCTGTCTTTGGCTCCTCAGCCAGCGGCCCTCAGGAAGTGATACCTCCTGCCAGTCACCTGGGGACCCCGAGCAGGGCCACAGCTCTTTACCCCAGCTGGCCTGCCACTTAGAGAGCAGGAGGGGTGTGCTGTTGGCGCTGTTGACACGGTGACAGTGGTTTTTTGGGTCTATTTTTGAGATGGGATCTCACTGTGCAATTCAGGCTGGCCTTGAGCTCACTTGGTAGCCCACATTGGATTTGAACTTGCTGCAGTCTGCCTGCCTCAGCCTCCTCAGTGCAGGATTACAGGTGTGCACCATCACACAGGTATGCTATTTGCTTCGCAAAGGGAGCCTGCCCTGCCTGCTCATCACCATTTTGAAAAAGTTATTAGAGCTGGGCTACCCATTGTGCTCAAGCTTAGCTTAAACTAACAGTGAGGCCCTACCTAAAAAAAAAAAAAATAATAATAATAATAATTAGAAAAGATTTCTTTCACTCCAATTTTTTAAAAATTACTTACAGATGGTGTGCTGCATAGGTGACTTGCAGATAGGATCTCGCTATGTGGTACGGCCTGGCCTTGAGCTCACTTTGTAACACAGCCTGGTCTCCAACTCCCATCGATCCTCCTGCCTTAGCCTCTTGTGGGCTGGGATTGCAGGTGTGTGGCACCATGCCTAGCTGCCATCCCCATTTTTAAGAATTAATTTCGATGGTCCTGGTGCCACGACTCATTTCTTACTGAGCGCTCTCAGCTGAGGCCGACATTGTCCGTGAGCTCTTCTCCAGCCCCGTCCTCCCGGGCCTTCTTTTTTCTCTTGTGTACTTCTCTTCCTGAGCTGTTTTCCTTCATGAGACTCAGCTACATCTGTGGTGTGCCCAGATCATGCCAGGCCAGGGATATAGAGACAGGGAGACAGAGCCCGAGCCCTTGCCCTCGGAGAGCTCACTGTCTAAATGGAAGGGCTGGGGTGAGCCACTCTGCTCACAGGTGCCACGGAACCAGAACCACAGACAGGAGGTGCTCCAGATCCAGCCCAGGCCGTCCAGCCCTGAGAGGAGAGATCAGACACAAGGGTATCTTGGAGAGCAGAGGCGGTTCTGCATGGTGCATGGGCATGTGGCTTTGGGGAGAAGGATTCCACAATCAGCATTTCCTCAAGGTGCCCTTGTCCATGGTCACAGCTGTATAGTCTTCATAGACAGCTATTATTTGTGAAGATTCTGTTTCCCGAGCCATGGGACCTGGGGCCTATGAGCAGCTGTCAGGTGTGTCGGACACTCAAAGTCCTGCCCACAGCAGCCTGATGACAGCGCGTGTGCTGGTGCACGGCCACCCTGGGCTGAAGGGTGGCCCTGTGCAGGGAGACTGTGCCATTGACTGTCCTAGCAGCACACTTGTGAGAGTGCTCTTTAAAAACGATGGCAGGAGGCGGGGTGTGGTGGCGCACACCTGGAATCCCAACACTCGGGAGGCTGAGGCAGGAGGGTTGTTCCAAGCTCAAAACCAACCTGGGCTACCAAGTGAGCTCAAGGCCAGCCTAAACTGCATAGCGAGACTGTTTCAAAGAGACAAAAAAAAAAAAAAAAAAGACATTAGAACAGCAGGTGGGAACTGTGACCCTGAGAAGGCCTGGCTTGGGGTTCCCTTGCCCTGGGGTTTGGACCCCACCTCTTGGCTTTGCCAGTTCTCCGGGTTTCTTATAAAGAAGAAAAACTTGGACTTCTCTGTGAAGCTCTCTGATGTTTAAATTAGCTTAAACGCAAATCCTCTGCTGCTCCTCGCGAGCCTGTGGGTGCAGCTGGGGGGCGCTTTGGTGTCTGTGGACTGTGCTCTGCACCTGCGGTCAGCCAGGGCGCGGGTCAGTGGCTCTCTCAGTCACTTTTCTCTTGTTGCTGGGACAAAATACGTGACACCCAGACTTAGGGAAGGGAAGGTATATTTAGCTCTCAGCTAGTGAAGGTTTCAGTCCATACTCGGCAGGCTCCAAGGCAGAGCAGCACGGGGCAGAGGGCAGCAGCCTACAGCAGTGGAAAATGGCAAAGAGCAAAGGGAGGAGCAGCGGCCGCAGCAGCCAGCCCTCCTCTCCCCCCTTGTATCGCACTCAGGCTGTGCGCCCCAGGGTGGGTGCAGCACTCACACCCGTTATCCTAGCGTTGGGCATGAATTAATCACAAACTCTAGAAGCTGCCCTGTGAGTACAGGAGGCTGTGGGGGCACCTAGACACACACCGTAACAGTGGCCCTGTGCATCCTGACCCTGGCTCTGGTGGGCATGTGGGCATTAGCTGGCACCAGGTGGATCTGGCCCCAGGTCAGCTGGAAGACCCTGTGTCCATTCTCAGTGTCACGCCCAGCAAGTGCAGTGGAGGTGGGCAGAGAAGGACAGGAGCTGGAGCACTAAGGAACTGGGACCATCGATGGAGTCAGCTCACCCTGATGACTTCTTCTGGTGTTTCTAGGGGGGAGTTGATGCTAGGAATCGAACTCAGGACCTTGTGCTTGCCAGGCAGGTGTGTGCTGCTGTGCTACATTCCCAGCCTTGTTTTGAAACATTATGTATTTTAATCCTTTTCCTACAGATAAACGGATCCAGCTCTACATGAAAAGCCTCCTTTGCCTTCCAGTCCCCCCCAAGCCCATGCCCCCCATCCCAGGTGGCCTGGCTGTCATTCAGCAGGAGCTGGAAGCTCTGGGGACTCAGTATGCGAACATCGTGGGCCTCAACGTGCAGGTGTACGGACCGTTCTACGCGAACATCCTCCGCAAGCTGCTCTTTGGGGTGGAGGCCAGCCAGGAGGCACATGCCTCGCTCCCGGCCAACTGAAGAGGAGCCGGCACCGGGCAAGCACCCGTCTGTTTCCTGGTGGCATTACAGACCCCTGGGGTCTCAGCACTGGCCCGCTCCGGGCTTCAGTCTGTGTGCTTTGGCAGCGGTAGGGGCCCAAGGCAGCGCCAGGTCACACAGGCTCCGTTTGCACATATTTGCTAGTTTAAAGCAGAGACTTTTTTAACAGACAGGAATTTGTAATTCTACCGCCTATGTAATACTTAGGCTTTCTTAAACATTTGTATGTGGCTTATACTTTTAGCCTGCAGGGAGTCGTTTTCCTCATTTAGTACTAATCCCATCAAATGATTTTGAGCTTGAGTGTAGCTTTGTAAAGGTTCAGAGTTGGAAGCCAGGCATGGTGGCCCATGCCTGTGACCCAGCATTTTGGAGGCTGAGGCAGGAGGACTGTTACAAATTGGAAGCCAAGCTGAGCTACATAGTGAGCTCAAGGCCAGCCTGTACTACAAACCCAAACACACACACACAAAACGAGAACAATAACAACAACAAGAAAGATAAAGCATAGGAAAAACAACAACAAACAAAAAACCCTGGTGGTATCCTAACCGTGCAACCTGACTAGCCAGTGAACGACTCCGAAGCCCGGCCCTGCGCTGGCCGTGTGCTCCTCTCAGAGGACTCTTCGCTTGCCGTCCTGAGTGCTGAATCCTAGTTTGGGGCCTCTGGGTCTAGAAGGTGCTTTAGCTGCATAGAATACGCTTGGGGCTGTTTGTTTCCCAGGCTCAGGGGCGCCAGGCCTCTGGTGGGGGGGAGCGTGGCCCGGAACTGACAGGCGCCTGAGGTTCTCTTCCCCCTCCCTCCACGAAGGTGCTAAATCGTTGCTCCAGGCCGCAAATCCTCATCCCTGCATTTTGGGGGACCTGCCACATTTTGGGGAAATCAATTTCAGTGCCCCCCACACACCAATGCTCGGTTCCGAAGGCAGCCCCTGTGTCCTCGGCGCAGCTGTGCGCGTTCGCTGAAGAACAGGTCCCCGCCATGCCCTCCTCGTCCCTGCCTGCGGCCCTGCCTGGGCTTTGGTGTCGCACAGCCTGTGCTGAAGGCTTCTGGTCCCTGCCCCACACCCCAGCTGCCTCAAGGTGCTTCCCGGGGCACAGGTGGGGACGTCCTGGCCAGCCAAGGCGCCGGTGTGTGGTCTTCTGATGTCGCCGTGGGAGATGGGCTGCGTGCTTTGCAGT